>MJUT01002581.1:464180-474312 GCA_002080005.1 Gigantidas platifrons
ATCATCTGGAAACCAAATATTTAGCAATTTTGAGGTATAAAAAGGGGCACAACTCTAGTAAAAATTGTCGAAAAATTGTCATTATCGAACTTGACCTAGATTTTCATCAGATACACTTACATGCCACACCTAGCTTCAGTCTGACTTTTCATTCACAAGTTATCTGGAAACCAAACACACGGACGGACGGACGGACGAACGGACGGATGACACCCATTTCTATAGTCCCCTTCGACGAAGCGTCGGGGGACAAAAAAAGAGAGAGTGAGAGATGAATATCTTCGCATCAAAGCTAATTGCATACTACATAATAATGTGGTTCTTCAAGTTTTAAATTACATCGAAATATCGATTCCTACGCCGCATGTATCTTTGATAAGTGTGTTTATATACGTGTTTTTTGTTCTAGAACGTTGTAGGAATGGTCTAAATATTTCAAAACAATTTATTTTCTTTCTAATTACAATGTTTTTATGTTTTCCATAGGATTGAAAATACAAAAATATATATGGATTCCATATTTCTAGTTTATTATACTCCCATTTTCACAAGCTGGGCGTATGCGGTGTTCATTATGTCACTCGGTACGTCCATCCGTCACACCTTAGGAGTATACATATCTAATTCGCTACTCCTCTTACACCAGTTAATGGATTTCAATTAAACTTTTCGGGATATCTTCCTCACACAATGTGAAGATGCATCTGCTATTTTTATTTTTCAAATGGATTTTGGGGGTGTCTCGTAGCATGAAATATACATTGGTTGTAAGCTGGCGATATTAATTTGCTCACAGTATTTCGAGTTTTACACTGATTTTGGTATGCCGACCCAGGTGCAGAAATTCTATATTCTGACATACATAAATATTATATGTCAGGGTCCGTATACATAAAGCAACTTAAGTTAAAATTTATTCCTAACTGAAAGATTTATTGCTATTCGAAATGATAAATTAGGACTCTGAATGGAATTCTTAAGTTGTTTTATCCATATGTACGTTGGGCTCCTCTCCGCGGGAGGCACAAATAAAACAAAGTGTTCCAGAGTATCTACAACCCTCGAAAAGTTGTTTTTCCAAGAGCTTCCGGGGGCCTCTACAAAGATTTTGTCTTTAGCGGACCCCAGACCTCTCGCCGAAAATTAGCTTCCATATCATTCCCACCCTAGCTACATCACTGTCTAGTGTGTAGAACATTTTACAAGCTACAATCATATGCATAGTAAATAGGTTGTTTTAAAAAAAAATCATTTTAGTGACTTAAAGAAGAGTTTGAAGGGGTAATCATAATTTGTAAATCGAAGAAGGACGGAAAACACAATGGCAAAAAGAGAAAGGACCAAAGGATTTACAACGATCTACAAAACACTACATAGAAAGCTAACGAACCTCACTAAAATCATGGGGTGAACTCGGGTGCTGCTCATAAAGGGTAAGTAGATCATGTTCCATTAGTGGCATATTATAAAACTAGTAGATCAGATATAATTGAAACATATATAGATATATATCATTTTACTGAATTATAAAAAGCTTTGAATTTCGTTTTACAGGACAGTAAATAGTCTACATTGAACAATCTACGTTGGAGAGCTGCAGCTTTCGACATGTTCAATACCAAACATGCGGCAACAAGAGAAGTTATAGATTATACAGTTAACTTTATATATATCATATAATGTATGAGTGGATATTACCAAATGTTTTAAATTCTTTTTTTCTTTTTTATGCACATCTGTTTTTTTTTAACCTTTTTGTTTTAGCTATCGCATATTATTTTCATAATTTATCTATTAGATATTTTTTTTAGTTAAAAGTTATATATTTAATATTAATATTTACTGTGATAATTGTCAAAACATATTTTCCATTGTTGACACATACAAAAAATGTATATAAAAAAAATCTGTATACTGGTTTTGAACGTTGGTATTTATACATTTATTTCCCTTATATTAGGGAACACTTCACCCGATCGAAACATGAATTTTCGTAGGTGAACAAATGTTTATATCTCTCTAATTTAAAGTGAATCGATGTCTTATCCCACTACTCAAACCTTGGTCTGGAGGAAAATTAAATATAAAGGAATTTTATATTTCCCTCTTGATATTATTATTATATTTATATAATAATGTGGTCTTGTCCAGGTAATATTTTGGCATATTACCTGGACAAGACCACATTAATATCATTATTATACTGAGTGTCTAATTGGTCAGGTAATATGCCAAAATATTACAGTACCAAATATCACTACAGAAACTTACAGGAAGTATAATAATGCACAATAGTATACAGCAGGGTTGGTTTATTTTGTAACAATGGATTTCTCAAAGCATCATTGTATCGAACGCTACGTTTGAGATGTGAAGTCCATTTCGAGCAAATCATAAAATTTACAAAAACTAAATTCTGCGAAATGTATTTGACTACATAAATATCTTGGTAAAATCATGACGTCATATGTTCGCTTCAAAAGTGATAAAATTGGGATCCCAATAAAATAGAATTAGGACTAGTTCTTGGGGTAGGCGATATTTTGATATTTTGTCTGTAATGAACCAAAAATGTAATCACATATCTACATAGCTATTATAATTTACATAAAGTGGAATAAAATACTGTGTTCTTACAAGTTTAGAGAGAGTATAATTAGTAAGAAAAGTTTGAAGATACCAAAGGGGTAACCAGAAGCCGGAAATCGAAGAAAGGACAGACAATATAATGGCAAAACAAAAAACAGCAAACGGGGTGAACTCGTGTGCTCCGAAAGGGTAAGTACTTCCTGCTCCACATGTGACCCCCACGTGTTACTCTTGATACAAACCCGGTGATAAGTCACGAATGCAGAAAGTACCGGATAGTGTTTTCGACAAACGGAACATATCCGTGATTATTTCAACACAGATACTCCGTAACTGTTAATTAAGTCATGGTGCCGACCTTAAAACTTTCAAAGTGATTACTTTAACTGAACCACTAGGAACACTTGGTTCTGTAGCTTCCTTGTCAGCAGCAACCCTCTATAAAGGAAATCATGATAGGAACGACAAGCTCTAGAATATCGGATCAACTGAGAAACATATATTCCATATGCAGGTGCTGCTGGAATGTTACTACATATAAATGGAATGTTTACAATGGGAAAATTAAAATCATCTCTTTTGTCGTAAAGTTTCGTTCTTAACCGACCCTCACTGCATGTCAGTTTCGAGGTGTGGGTCAAGGTATGAAGTTAACTTAGCTGTGTCTGTGGTAACCTTTATTCAAGATCAATGCGATATATGCGATCAGCAAAATCACCAAGCTTACAGTTATTTAGTGAAATGACATTATCTATATAGCGGAACGTAAAATTAAGGGTTCTGGCTAGCTTCGTTTCGCTTTTTCATGAGAAGGCCGTGTATTAAGTCTGACTCGTGAGAATAAAGCAACAAGTCGGCGATAAGAGAAGCACGTGTGACTCTGTCTGTTGAAAAACACGCTCACCAAGCATAACAAATATGTTGTCAATCGAAAACTCCAACATTTTGATGATATCAGTTTCAGAGAACATTTTGGTAGAATCAGAGTGGTTTTTGACAAAATAAGATAATAATTTTGTCCCTTCATAAGACGAGGTATTTGTATCTGTCTTTTTATTTTATGAAACACGGTTGGACTCATCTCTCTTAATCTGTCATTTAGTTTTGAGCGTGGAATAGTTGTGTAGAGGAGAGGGAAGTAAAATGTGTAATGCTATTGCACGAGGAGATATACTTTGATTCTATGTACTCCTAAATATCTTTAGAATTTTCAGAATCCACATCTGATTCACACCACCCCTTGAGTAGCTAGTATCACAGTATCTCTGGGGTCCGGTTTTCGCCGCTGATAGAATATATGTTAATAATCTGTAAAGCGGATTCGTGGAGCATTTGACAGACCCAGCTATATAACGCTGTTTCTATAAGGACACTTATGTAATTTAGAAGTCCAGTAGAGTGACGGAATATCCAGTTCTTCATCTTTGGTTGAAATTCCAAAGGAACACAAAACAGACCTATGATTGTCCATGATTTCCTGATTCGAAAGTGTCATATGGGTATATATATATGTAGGGTTGCCAAGTAAATTGTCTATACTTAATTCCTTTATCACACAGTCTATGTAATGAAACAATGTGATTTACACACAAACGATGTTGTTTTTGTATTTTCCTACATGTATATGAGGAACATTTTAATTCTTATGTAACAATTACCGCCACGATATAACTGAAATATTGTTGAAATTGGCGTTAAACACCATAACCATAACCCGTTATTCAATAGGAAATATAATTGGATGACGTCTTGTGTAATATAAATGATTGACTTGTCGGAATGTTGTGACTGAACGCAAGCTATTGCGTTACTTTATGTAACGTCAGAAAAACGACGTTATCGACAATTTTCAACAATTTATTTTGTCTCTGCATATATCTATGGAGCCGAAGTTTCTCTTTGTTTCTGCACTTTATTTTCTGTGTCGTTCTTGTATTTTTTTGCCTGTTCTTGTTTTTTGTTAGTATTTAAGTTTTGTCGGATGCATTTTAAAGACTTTATGAATGTAACATTCATCTCTATAAGACATCAGCAATGAATTCTGCTGAAGCCGGTTCTAAGGGTCGTCTTGAACTTACTATAAGGTATGAGCAATTGATCATTGTTGAAGGCCTCATGATGACTTCAAGATGAAGAACAACAATAAAAGCGTTGTTCCATTGCTTTGTTTACCATCTGTTCATTGGGATTTTGTTTCATGTACATTTACGCCATATCTCTTCGTTTTTCAGAGATATAATTGTCTAAAGATAATTCAACCATCACTTTAATTATCTAAACTCTTTATGATATCTAAATGCAATTGCTCTGGTATAGTCACAGTTTTGTTGGGAGTTATTTCAATGCCAATGTAACGGACAGACATAGTATAAACAATAGCTGGTTTGTTTGGGATCAGCTTATACAATAAAGTAGTATTCGTACTTCTGTCATAGAAAAAACCTTCAACAACTGCAGCACCAGCCGGAAATCTTCCGCCCCAAACATCGCACCTTTCCCGTTCTGAAACACGAGATTTCTGATTTACTTTCATTATATAGTACTCGTAGTCAGGGTCGTCTGCCAAAACCGCTATGACCGAATCAATTTCAACAAGATTTGAAATATTTTCCCTCAAAGCCACTTCTTCCAAATCTGTGTCACTCTGATCAAGATTTCGAGAACTAATTTCTTTCATTTTCAGCACTTTTGATTGTCCTATGAATTTCTTGTTTTTACAAATTTGGCTACACGAATTTCGGATTAAACAATGTTCACAGTCATAGCAAGAAAGATGGTTTGTAATAAGTTCTCCTGGACAACTATCATGCGCAATAATTTGGTGAATTTTCCGATTTTCCGTTATAGGTCTATAATTGATACAATTATTACGCGGAATTACTTCAACGTATTTAAAGATTCGCCTCTTGTATATACCGGATTTGGGGGTTCGCAAAGTATCAAAACAAAAGTCGTAAAAGTCTTTGGCACATTGAATTTTGGCTTTTCGTTGGAGAACTGCAAGATCAGCCTGCTTTTTAAAAAAAACCTCCAGCTGCATCTTGTGGACCTTTGGCGTGTGATGTTTCGTAACAATTTCGTATTAAAGTTTTGTAACCGAGTTTATTCTTACTTACATCTCCCATGCAGAGTCTACTTTTATACTGAGGAGAGCAACCATCAGTCCACTCGTGCATGCACGTAACGTTTGCTGGTAAAGATTTCAAATAATCCGAAATTTGGTTTTGACAGTACTGTGTAAAACTTCTGTCGTGTTGCGTATCGGGACTTATGACAAAAAAACTGTTCAGAAATAATGTTTGGAATAAGAGCAGAACTTTCCATTCCATCAAGTTCTAGAATAGCATGTCGATATAAAATGGAAACATGGATACTAACTTCGGTTTTTTTGAAAATATGAAGACTGAATTTCTTGTTGGTCTGAACAGCGATAGTTTTCAGCAAAATCATGTACACAAATAGCATGATCAATTGGTAGATTATCGATAAGTGTTTCGAATTGCGTATTTTGCCAGTTTGCTCGATGTTGGTGAGCGGGGAATTCTGAAAGAAGTTTTAGAAAATACTGAAACAGAGTTCCAGGTTTTGTTTCTTTTGTCATTAATTGCAGCTTTCGACAAGTTTTACCTCCCTTACCAGAAATGTTCGTGTATTCATATCGTTCCCATTTAACATTAACAGACCCGTCTGATAGGTCATATACTTTGAAGTGGTCATTCTAAAAAATCAAAAAGTATACTTGCACCGGAACATCGTTATATTTATATACACAGTGCTAACACATTTGTTAAAAATATAATAATTGGAAGAATTATTTCTACCTCATCTAATTAAAATTAAATCTTCCGCCCCTTTTTTCTTTATGTCGAAAAAAGGGGGGGTGGATCGGGAGATTTAATTCTAATAAGATTGTATTTCTTCCGATTATTTATTCTGTCCATATTTTTCAAATATTAAACATTTTTCCATGAAGTAGTTTGAAAAACGACACAAAGCGAGCGAACGTTATTTGTAAAATTGATCGTCAAAATTGTGATTGAAAATATGAACGTTGAAATCGTAAAGTAGACATTTTTTCAGATCATTCATTTCTTTCCGGCCTTGTTTCCCTTTCATCGAAAAGTCACGTATTTGGTATTAATGGTGACCGTTTTAAGAGAACTAATATAATACAAAATGATTATATTTGCAATGCACATTCATTTATTTTTATATGACATTGTAAATGAAATTTGATCTTTTGCGAGATGTAAACTTCGCACTTTGACATATTTTCAGACAACGCACTGTTCTTACTATTTCAACAATATTCAAATTTCAGCTACAAGTTTTTTATTGTTTGCTGGTGTGATGTAGAACTTTAACATTTTATAGAAATTTTCACTCATCTTTGTTAGAATTTTTAGAAAATATGTATTTTCTTGATGAGTTGCGCATTCCAGTTTCAATCTTGCACAAATGATGAAGCTACAGAAATGGGTTGAAAATTCCGAAACCTCAACGGATAAATTTCATCGTTTTATGACGTATTTAGTATTATGACATTTATTTTTTAGCCGATTTTCAGCACATTTTGAGCGTCCGTTTTCGCGCTATTTACAAAAAAACCGGCAATTAACATGAGCAATGTTACATCTGACAAGGCGTTTATCGTGACGCACTAGTATTTCAAGACGTGAAATGAAAAGACAAAATTCAAAATATTGCAAAAATACAGCAATAATAATATCCCTTATACTCTATGGTTTATTTTGGTATATTTTTTTTACAACAAACTCTTCCGAAATTTTATGTTAATACACACAGAAGGCCTTGAATTTGTTTTTTTTAGCACCGTCACAATAACGTGCGTTATGTCTATGTGCAAACTCCATTTCCAAGGCTTAAAAGAAATTGTGTCATTTTCTTATTTGTTTCTTTTTTTATGGACATTAAAATGTTGCAGTGGATTTTAAGAGTTTCAGATTTTTTTGTGTGTAGATTACTATTCATCAAAATATGAAATAAAAGTTTAAAGTACATTAAGGAAAAGCGCTTTATATATTCTATATATAGTTTATACTGCGGTGTTAATGTATATTTATGATGAAAGAGATATATATTTTTTAAGTTTAAAGAGATATATATATGCTGAATCATTTAAAAATGTTTTGTCATTAAATTTTTTTTTATTGATGTGTATTCAAAATAACTTTCAACTTATTTCTTTGCAACCTATTTATCTGGTGTTCAATAATGCATAAATGTCATTCAGATAACTGAATCTTAAGATTGCATTTGATAAAATAAATCTAATTTCCTTATAAATAACAACGTGTATATATCGAATATCCCTAATTTTATCAATATTTTGTAGTTGTTATTTTTCTTTCAAATGTGTCAATCCGATTTATAATTCGGCTATGTTCCAAATATATTGTCAAATAAAAGTTTGTGTAATCAATTAGCTATCTTACATTTGCATATTGAAAGTAGATATCAAAAATATTTTTCTTTTTTCAATTCACTTCAATTTATGCTTAAAATCTTTACATGTTTGAATCCTATAAAGTATGCAAAATACATTATAAATTAATTTTAATTGTATATACATGTACTCCTATAAAATACATTGTAGTCACATGAGGCTTAGAACAGGGTTTGTATAAGTTTCGAGGATCCTTTTATATCCCGTTTTGTGCACAGTACAAATACATTTTATATTCAGAGATAATGGATGTACAGTGTGCTTACACTGTAATGTCAAGAATGCTAAATCTATCAGATAAACACAAAAGGATCTTAATAAATGACATTCAAGCCATTCCATTCCAAGTTGTTTTAGGGTCATCCTCTTCGTAGTCTGTGTCAAAACAGTATTCATTTTGTGATTTCTGCTGACATCGTGACATGGTAACAAGAAGTCATTTAAGGAATATTTGAAATCGTTGAACAGGTTATACGATATAACATGGTTTGGGTCAGTTTACTCTTAATAAACCGCGAAGCGGTTTATGAATAGCGTAAAATGACCCAAATCAGGTTATGCAAGTATAACCTGTTCAACAATTTCAAATATTCCTTATAATTTAATTCTTACAACAAAATTTAATGATTTTTCAGTTTAATTGTGATTATTTCATGTGACTATTTGAATTTGTCGTTAGCGGATGAACACGTTGGTGACGTCACAATACCAACCCAGGTTATCGAGTATAACCTATGTTGCTCCAGGCAGATCAGCCAATCGGGTTGCAGTATTCACATCAACTTAAATTATATATGTATATACCACCCGATGCAGCCTAAATAATAAATAATAACACACATTTAAATAGTAGTCAATAGTTATCATTATGTTGGTGTTCGGTTGTTGAAAAACGATACCGGACACAAAAAGTCTTTTAAAACGTCTTAAACTATACAACACCATGAAAGTACAAAAATCGTCATGTTGCTCCTATTTATAGATTTCTGTGTTGTTCTATCACGTGTGTTTACGTTCTTAGTTCCGTGTTGTGCTGTCCTCTACGATTTCCGCCTAAAAACGTTCGGTTCCACTTGTTTTAGAAGAGTGCATATCGTATTTATGTTATTTGTGTTTGTTACGTATAGTGGTGTCCAACATGTATTAACTGTATATAAGTAACATAGCGGGTGTCTAAAAAGAGACAGGAACTGCGTACCCTTCGCAAGCACCTAATTTTACCCAGGGTTTTTTGGTGGGGTCCGAGCTGCTAATTTTTTTTTTTTTTTTTTTTTGTGTTATCCTATTATGTGTCTTGACGTTCTGTGTTCCGTGGTGTGATGTTCGTTACGATTTCCGCATAAAACTTTATCTTTATCTCCAGTTGCTTGTAGGAGGGCTCAAGTCTTATAGTTTTATGTTTTTGTTTTGTTTTTCGTAAAAAGTCTTGTGTGACCTGCGTTGCACGTCAATTTAACTAAACAGCAATATATATTTATTAAAGGAAAACTCCATGGTCTTAACAAGTTAGCGTGAATATTTAAATGACATTAACTAAAAGACATTTGTGTTAATGACTGCTAAAAATAATATAATGTAAGGTAGAATTTGGTGATTGAAGTTGCCTGTTGCACCAAACAACACTCTACAAGGGACATAATTATATATATAATCCATTCTCGGATTATACCTGCAATTAAAGGTCTTCCGAAAGAGCAGTGACGTATTAGTGTCGGTATCGTATATTATATCAGTATTGATCAGTTGCAATTTTATCATTCAAAATTATGTAATTCGTAAAATAATGTCGTATATTTATCTTTTGATATTTACAAAATGACTTTATGTTAAGCATTTTATTGCACTAACGAAATTAAAAGGGAATATGTGAGAAGATTTTTTTGTGCGTAATTACCTTTGTCGACACATCGACCAGTGACCTCGAAAAACACGGGAAAGTACGACAGCATTGGGGACAAAAAAGAAAAAAAAAGCATGTGTACGCATAAAATGAGTTAAAACTGACAGTTATTTAAACTGTACGGTCAATCACGTAAAACATGAAATTCTCTGAGATGAAATTATACGTAGACCCTC
>MJUT01002581.1:487207-500361 GCA_002080005.1 Gigantidas platifrons
TGTATTTTGCCACGATATAGTTTAAATATTACTAAGGTTGGCGTTAAACAACAATCAATCAATCAATCAATGGTTATTTATTTTGGTATCGTTGTGTCGTCGTTTTCTCCGATAAATGATATAATTAATATTACATGTCAAAATCTGTATCACATGCCGTATCAACCCGATAACCCTATATCACGCCTCGGGCCGGTGGCCCTTGGGGTGATATGGGGTTCTCGGGTTGATACGGCATGTGATAGAGATTTTGACATGTAATATTCAGTATATATAAAACAGCATATTTATCTATATTTCAGGGCAATTAATTTAACAGCAGTATTTCGTTTCTTGAATTTGCGGGCTGATATTACAATAAAGTTCAAGAAAAAGTTTCATGCATAATACGTCGCCTAACTGCAACAGCATTACAGAAAGTAGTATTATGATTGTCATCAACATCTTCTGGCTCATTGTCATCATCTTCATCGCCAAAGCCATCATTTCCTTCTGGTTCAAAGTCAGGGTCATTTCTGCTGATAGCTATATTATGCAAAATAGCCAGAGCCACTATCAGTGCAAAAGTTGTTGAAAGTTGAACTCGTAACGTGCTATGTACAACAGATATACATGGACATCTACGTTTCCACCAAAACATCGTTCAATAATACATCGTGTTTTTTTATGAGCTGCATTGTATCTACGTTCAGCATTATTCTGCTCCCTATGTAATGGCGTACACAAATAAGGTAAATTTGGATATCCTTTATCCCCAAGTAAAATACCTCTAAATTGGCGATTTTCAAATTGTCTTTTAACATTAGATTCATGAAAAATTCGAGAATCATGAGTCGAACCTGGCCATTTAGCCAGAATATTTGTAATATATCCACGTGCATCACAAATTACTTGAGTATTAATTGAATAAAAACCTTTCCTATTTCTAAATTTTTCAGCATAATCTTTTCCTATGGAAAATATAGGAATATGTGTACAGTCTATAACACCAATAACATTGGGAAAACCTGCAACATTAAACAAATCTTGCTTCACACGCTGAGCAACATTTCCTTCAGGAAATTTTATAAACTGTGGCTTTAATGATGCCAATGCAATGCACACATTTGATACACATCTACTGACAGTTGGTTGGGAAATATTAAAAGTATCACCTACAACAATTTGAAATGACCCACAAGCAAAATACCTTAATGCTGTACATAGCTGAAGCTCAGGTGAGAGAGCACAACTCCTGTTAGTCAAATGAGTTAAATTTTCCCTAATAAGATCGTTTATAAAAAGTACGTTTTCTTTTGTAAACCTAAATCGAGCATGAAACTCTTCATCGTTATAAATATCGAAAGGATTATTTCTGTCTGAAAATTCTCTCTCTACGGAGCATTCTTCTATAAGCATTAATATTGTTTACTTGATGTAATATATCTGCCATGTTTTCAAAATTCAAGAAATGGAGAAGGGAATAACTGATATACTAAATACAAATAAAGTTGAGAAGGGAATAACTGATATACTAAATACAAATAAAGTTAACAACTTCTAGTAGTAGCCACTGTTCAAGACAGTATCAGATGCAGTAATAAAATCTGACGTGTCACTACATGTAAAACTTTTACTGCTGGTTTCAGTACAAGTACTAGTGTTCAACTTGTGTAATAAGATTTCCTCATGAGCTTTATAAATTTTCATCTTAATTTCATGTTCTTCTTTCATGAACAAAAGCTTTTGATTGTGTTCATCTTCAATAAACTTCATTTTCAGTTTGTGCTCCGCTTCCATACATTCTTTGCCCGTTTCTTCTAATGTCAGTAATGATGATGACTTCCTTGAGTTCGTCCTAATAAAAGAAATTGAGTTCGATTTAATTGAGATTAAATACCCATATGATTTATCATAAGTAGGAGCTGTAATATCTCTTTTCAGTAATTGCTATAAGCATAAAAATATCCAGTAACGATATACTGAAATTTCATTGATTGAACGTTATCACGTGGAGACGTAGTTATATTCTATACACGGTCAAAGAACCATGCAAGTTGGTAAAATACAATTATTCGTTTTTACCTGTCACTAGTAAGGTCAATTGCATACGGAAAAAGCGAGGTCAAATTATTTGCTTGAAAGCAAATAAGTAATCGATGGTAATTTTCGTTCTCAAAAGGCAGAAAGTGGTTCGATAAGCTGTTTAATGTGAAATATTTGCCTTTATTTCATCATTTTAAAGCTATTTACCATTTTCAGGGGCCCGGGTGGCTCAATGAGTTAGGTCGTTGGATCTAACAGCTCATACAAGCCTATCACCAATACGGCGTGGGTTCGCGCCCGGCTTTGTAAATTACGAAAAAGGGTGCACTCGACTCGCAACCGCAAGTGATAAAGTTTACCAGTTGCTTGCCCAGGGTCGGTGGTTCTCTCCGGGTACTCCGGCTTCCTCCACCACTAAAACTGGTCGCCATGATATAGCTGAAATATTGCTGAAAGTGGCACTAAACACCAAAATTAAAAAATCATACTCATAAAATACACACTAGATACACGTCAAGATTCTTTTCTATTAACCCTAACAAAAATAATTTGTGCTCGTAGAGCCAATTATTACCGCGACTCTTTTTACCTTCATTCATTTCACCTTTTTTTTAATTTTGTGTTGTACCTTTGTGTTGTCAATCTTCCGTTGATGAACTTTTACCAGCAAATGACGTCATGATAACGTCATTGTGGGCTTCAGAGCCAAGAACTTTTATTTTTGTATAATTTAAACCGGGTTTATCTTTAAAGCTGGTTTAAACCAGGTTTACTTAAACTACGTTTTATTTTTTTTCGTGAATACCAGTTTATATTAAATCAGGTTTCATGGTTTAACTAAACCTAGCTTAAGCTTAAACTAAGTTTATTTTAAACCATCTTTATGAATACGGGCCTAAATGTTTCTTTGAACGAAACTGTATTTTGGGGATTTTTTATGGTATTCGGAACCTCAAAGTATGCCATGGAATTAGTAGACTTCATTTTGAGTATGATACATGTACGCCTGAGAAAGATATCATTAAAGAAATATTTACCATAACAGGTGATGAAAACTGTGAAAAAACTGTTTACAGGTCCATTCAGTGTAACCGCATTCTCAACTTCAGGACTCATAATAGTGTGAATATCTGTGCTGCATGCAAAGATTTACTGAAATCAAAAGAGAGCGATCAAAGTACATGTCAATCAATGCCTTTAAGAGATAAGTAAGGGTAATATCAAAATTACCGAACACAGAGCAAGCTTCCAAAGGGAAATTCAAAACTCATAAATCAATAAACAGACAAAATCAGTCAACAACCGGGAAACTGGAAAACCGCAATGGTCCTGACTTGGTACAGGCATTTCTAAAGAAATGGTGGATTGAATCAGATTTTAAGAGATATCAGCAATACCGTTACATATGAAAAAGTCAATACAACTAGAATTTCACCTTCAAAAGTACTTTCTGAACATCAATATGTTTTGAATGACAAATTACATGTAAGTAAAAAGCAAAAGACGAAAACTAACTATAAATTAAATCATATTGACCATGGATACTCATGTACAAAACCAAAAAAGATAGAGACATCAAAAATAAAGCAGGCCAATACTGTTCCAAGTATTCAAGAAAGGCAAAATGACACTGTGGAGCTGAATGAGGATGATAGTCGAGATCTTGATATCATATTTAACGAAATAGGCAAAGAGTGTCCCCCAAAAATTATAGAGTTTTTGATGTCACAGAAGAAGGCAATTTCATCACATCCTAATTGCAGCGCTGGAATTCTAACATTATTCGATTATGTCTTACCTTGTGGTGTAGGAGCCCAAAATGTTACACTGATTTGAGGGATAGTAGATTTCTTGTTCTGCCATCACAAAATTTCTGCAAGTGTACAAAAATAAATTTCAACAAAAGGCCGGATTTAATAAAGATCTTTTACATTGGATGCAAAATGAGGCAATGCAGAGAAATTTGCCCCCAGAAGGATATGAGGGCGGTCTGATTTTAGATGAGATGTCAATACAGAGTGACTTACAATTCTATTCCAAAAATGGGAAGAAGTACCTTGTAGGTTTCACAGAGGTTCTGGATGAATCAAAGCTAATGGAAACTATACATAGTGGAAAGAAAGAAATCAAACTTACTACACATGTATTGTAATTAGTTTTCTTAGGATTTACTGGGTTCAAGTTCCCTCTTTTTCATTTTCCAACAATACAAGCTACTGCAGCTGAGCTCAATCTACTGTTTTGGAAAATTATCAATCTCCTAATGTCATTCGGGTTTAGAGTAAGATACACTAGTATGGATGGAGCACAGACAAACCGTGATTTTGCTAAAATTCTTCTAGGTGACTTCAAATCGTCAACTGTTAACACCATGAAGGTAGAAAATATTTTTTCTCTTTCGTCACAATATGTTTATTTGATTATGGATTATTCTCATATCATGAAGAAGATTAGAAACAATATATCTAAGAGTGGAAAGCAAAATACATACAAAATACATACAAAAGACATCTTCTACATAAGGGCAAATACATTTATTGGGACCATTTTAAGAATGCTTATTTATGGGATATTTCCCATAACCCTTTTCCTGTTCATCAAAAACTAACGCATGAACATTTCCATCTCGGTAGTGAATCAAAAATGAGAAATGCCTTAGCAGAAAATATTCTAAACAAGGAAATGTTGTATCTTATGAAACTCTATGCTGACAGCTTAGGTGAGAACAGAGATAAACTCGATGCCACAATTGAGCTACTTGAACAGACAAGTATCCTGGTGGAAAACTTTAGAGATCACCGCCCAATACATGAGACAGGTGATGTTAGACTTGAGCAAAACCAAAAGGTTTTGAAGTGGTTTAAGGATTGGGAGACATCTATAATATCTAATTCAGAAATAAAGGACTAGGAAAATCATATGATTTCTCATCAAACAAGATCTGATATCTGTTCATTGCTCATTGGTTTCAATGAAATGTGTATTGACAAACTAAAGGATAATTCTTCTTCAATTGTGCCAAACAGAATAAACTCGGACGTTATAGAAAATGTCTTTTGTCAACAAAGAGGACTATATAATGGTAACAATTCTAACCCAACTTACCTTAACTACTGCAATACAATGAATGCTGTCATTCTTGGCCAAGGATCCATCTCAAGGAAGTCAAATGTAGGAGGAGCCACTTCTGGAGCAGAGCCATTCATCAAATATCAGTTTTCCAGTCAATCCAGGTATTAATTATAGTATACAGTTTATTTTCACATTAACACATCCATTTGGTAGTAATTAATTCATTCATTATGTTATATTACAATGCATTGTGCATTCCTTGCACCTCCTTAATAAACAAAACACTTAATGGCACATTGGACAAAGGTATATCTTTTCTTCAGTTGATACCTCTTCCCATAAACTTTCATCTTCCAATCCTACACATCCTCTGTGGTACCAAACTAAGCATTCATCACAACAAATCCAATCTTCACTGCTCTTATATTTTTTTATTACAAATTCCACATGCATCATTCTCAGTTTTTTCCTCATCTTTTTTCCCTTTTCCTTTACCCTTTCCTCTCCCTTTTCCTTTACCAGTGCTTTTCTTGCCACCTTTTGATGTAGCCCGTTGATCTGCTTGACTCTCTTCTTGAATGGGGTCAGCACTTGCAACATTTGACAAATCAGTATTTGATTCAAGAACAGTGAATAAAGACATGTCACTTTGTTCATTATGTTCATCATCTTGTACATGTACAGACTGCAAGTGCATACCAAAGGGTCCAGGTTGTGGATTTTCTAGTACATCCGAAGGTTCTGGATTTTTCAGAATATCTAAAGATTGTGGATTTTCAAGCAATAGTGTTTCTTCAATGTTTCTGGCTGATGAAATTTCTGATTCTTTATTTCTTTTGTCTGTTTCATGTCTAATTAGATGTTGCGGTTCAGGAATAGCCTCACAAGCTGATACTTTCTCTGACAGTTTTTCAATTATTTCACTTTTTTCTTGCTCTTCTGAATCTGCAATGAGTATGCCAAACAAAGAATGGGAAGGTCTGATTTCTTAAATTTTTCTAAGGCTGCAGATGATTCAACTAGTTCACTTTTTAGTCTCGGGTGAAAATACTTTTTATTTTCAGATTTATCTCGCTGCATAAAATTCATATCCAAAGGTTTAGTTTTGGATTTTTGCCTTTCTACAACTTTTTTTTCTAAGAGCCTTGCTTTTTTCAACTTTCAGTGCTGACAAGAAATCTCTTCTGAATTGAGCGACTGTAACTTTTAAAAATAGGGAGACCATACTTTTAAAAATTGGTTTCAAAATGTCACATAATTTGCACGAGTCACAAAAATCAGTTTGCTCAAAATCAGCTTCAGATTCTACTATCCCATGCTCCTCACAGAAAACTGAAACAATAGATCTAATAAAGTTTTTCTGATGCTTCTTATCATTTTGTAGTATATTTTCTACGTAATTGCATGTCCCACTTCTTTGTTCATTCAGAGTTTCATATGTTAGATACCTTCTACAATCTACTTCCAGTTGAATGAAAACATTGAAAGAACTGTCTGTGATGTTACATAAACTTTCTGATTTATTTTGCTTTCTTTTTGTTTCATCTAAACTGTCCACATCTACTGTACTTTCTACTATATCAGAATATGTGCTGCACATCAAGTCAAGAATTTCCCCTTTCTTCCTTAAGACATTAACATTTTCATCTTTTCCAGGGGCAAATAAACAGTTTCTTAATAGCTTAGAATTTCTATATTTCAGTTTTGCAACAACATAACCACCAATGTACCTGATTTTACCCCTTCCGGAAGCACTTAAAGTTTCGTCTAAAGAGATCTTGTCTAAAAGCTGTACTGTCTCTTTGTCAATCCTTCCATCGATTTCTGTAAGAATATCTTTCTGAATATTTAATGTCATTGTCGCCAAAACTTGGTAAGCTGATTCGTGCTCAACAGTTTTGTATTTAAGAGAAAGTTCTTGAGTTGAAGTTTTATATTCTGGAGATTGCATATAAGAATTAACATCCGTGTAAAATTTGTTAAAATCTTTTGCAGTAAATTGTGTTTTGACCGCGGGAAAGCATCTTGAGCTGATTTCTGAAAATTTAGTTACTTGTTTCTCCTGCCACTGTGAAAACAATACAAGCCAAGAAAGTGTTTCTTTTTTTTCATATTCTGAGGTACATCATGTAAAGGCGTGTCACTGAAATAATTCATAACTTCATTGAATATATTAGAAATGCTGTCTGGCATCTCCATTTCATCTATGATATCAAACACCCCCGGTTCAATGTCTGAAAATTCTGACGGACTAATTTTTTCGTCAAAGTAATTACAAATGTATATGTAGAATCATCAGAATTTACACATGTGTGATCTTTTGGAGTTCCAAAACTGTCAGAGTTATTATTTTCATCAATGTATTCCTTGCAGACTTTGCAACAAGTGAAATCATCTTTAATTTCACCTATAGAACTTTGTTCATACAGTTTATATACAGAGTTAGGGTGAGTTTTAATTAAAGAAGGTCTAAAATTTGTCACCATCAATCCGTTAGTTGTCTTTGCACGGCCAACAGCAACTCCTATTTGTCCAGGAGTACTAGCATAACTGCAGTCAATAACAACAGAATCCAATGTCATTCCCTGGGATTTGTGAATCGTAACAGCATAGGCCAATTTTAAAGGAAACTGGAGACGCTTTGCTAATATTATTTTGTGAACAGGGTCATATTTTCTGAACAAATGTTTTAAATATATTTTATTCACAAAAATGAATAGGATTGAGCAACAGGCTATGCCTATACAAGCTCTCTCCTTTTACATGTACAAGGCTTATATTCAGTAAAAAAAAAATAGTATATAACAATTATATCAATAATATATGATAATTATGTTCCTTGAATACATGTAATTGTAAACACCAATAATATTTCATATATAATAAATTTACTAGTGAAGTGAAATTTGTAGACTTTCTAAATATTTTAAATAGTTAAACATACAATAAGTTAAAGAAAAAAAGAAAATAAAGCAAAATAAATGTATAATAGGAGGAGTGCAATTGAAAAAAGAAGCATCTTAAATGAAACGATGAGTGTCAATTATGAACTTGTGTACAGCTTGAAATATATATGTATTAAGATCATATGAAAATGATCTATTTCCATGTAATAATAAATCTATATTAATGTCAATATTATTATTTTTTGGTATTAATGTCTGTATGGAATCTAATAAGATCAATCTTAAGTTATTAAATTTAGGACAGGTAAGCAAAAAATGGTTGTTATCTTCTAATGAACCACTCCAGTTTGGACAATTAGTATTGTCAGATAATTGTCAGATAAAAAATCATTAAATAAATGTGCCTTCAGGTTACTAGCCTCATTTCTTAATTGACAATGAATTATGTTAAACTTCCTTATTCCAAAATTATAATGAGCATTAGTGTGAACAAATGTTTCTTCACATCAACAGTTACATTCTTATTTCCTATTTCATATTTAACTTTTATGGTAGCACTACTAGCATCTACTTCAGTAATTATACCAACTCTTCCGTTAACCAATTTGTCACTCATGTTTATCAACAACATAACAGGTACTCCGATCTTAATCCCTAAAAATTTTGGAGCCAGTATCTTTTTTAAGAAATCAGTAGATCCTTCATCTTCAGANTGAAACACGTATAACTGAGATGGAATTTTTTGTATTTTATCATAGTTAAATAAATCTACATCTGCATTTCTTGCAAAAAAATGTATTGCCTCATTCAATATGTCATCTTGTAAAGGCCTGCTCAAAGACTTGATAAACTGGATAGTAGTTTCTGATGGTAACCCCCTTCCAAGCTCATTTACAGCATTAACAAGCAAGGGTTCTTCTTGACGGTGGATTATGTTCAGGTTGATATGATGACGGAATGCCTCCTTAAACCATGGAAGTAAAAAACAATGGTGACCAAAGTCACCGTACAGTTTATTTTCTACTGGTGGCAGTTGAAAAAAGTCTCCACTAAGCACTACAGCAATGCCACCGAAGAAACAGGTTTGATTTTTCAGGGATTTACATAAAAATTCAACCTGTCCCAGAATTTTTGTACTGATCATTGATATTTCATCAATAAAGAGAAACTCACATTCCTGAATACTTTTCTTGACTTTCTCATAACGTTCATCATTTGAAATAAGATGAAGTAGTTCACCATTTGAGTATTGCCCATAACCTAAGCCAGCCCATTTGTGCAGTGTCAAAGCATCTTCATATAGAATTGTAGCTAACCCAGTTGAACAAGTAAGGGCTACACGTTTCCCCTTTTCTCGCAAAAAATTAACGGCAGATTTAACGACAAAAGTTTTCCCTGTTCCAGCATTACCAGTTAACAATAAATTGTGACCTGATGTAATTGTTACATATGCTTGATTTTGATCTTCATCCATGTCCATATCGATTTTTGTTGTCAGTGCCATATTTATATTCTAGATATCTGTTGAGACTGGATTATGAAGCTTGATTAGACAGGTCAGTTAGCTTGGAATTCCATGCAGATCTGCCCTGCCTAACCTTAATGACATTACCAGCACTCTCTCTTTATACGGTCCCCTATTTCTCTAAGCCAGACTCTTGCTAAGTTTTTCCCTGGGTGCACACCGTCCCTGTAGAGGTTGAAATTGTAATAATGCTTGGTTTCACGCTTTGACCTCGTCCTATGCCTTGAGCTAGCCTTCAAGAATTTTGAGAAGTCAGGCGAAGTTGTATTGAGTTCAGGGTTCAATTTGCGAATTTCCTCGTTTACTTTGGCCACCTATTGCTGAAGATCTCGGTCTTGCTCTTTAAATAATGATGGGTCTGGGTGTTTCTTGAAACGATTCCAGGTAGTGATCGAATATATTGGAATTTCAAGGAATGTCAAGTCGACTTGATGGTGGCTTGCAAGATAAACTTTGAATTCATGCAGCGTGCTTATTATATGTTCCACCGAATGCCCGTAGTAGTAGTGAGGGTAATGTATGGCTTTTTCCCCTTCGGCTTCGTTGTTAGATTGCATGTACCAAGCCAGATGTATAGTCTAATTGGGCCAAGTGTCAGCAGTTTGGCATCTAGGTTTCTTTTGAGGCAGGCTAGACTATTTTCTATTGTTGATCCACCTTTACACCACCAGACTATATTGTTGTCAAAGGGATGTATGATACTATCTCTGAGTCGATTTCCTTTACTGTCCGACAGAATAACTGGGGTATGATGAAATGGACCTGATGGTGGTTCAAAAATGGATTTATTCAGATAGTTCACAAGCTTTGTCTCAGACATAGGCGGTTAAAGGGGTGATGGAAGACCACTTCTGTGATGAGGAGATTGTAGGGGGTGGTGCTACTCAGAACTGGCAAAGTTTACTCACCGGGTTCAATTTTTGGGGGATATGTAGTTGTGAATACTTCAGAGGAATAATCAAATAATGTTCATATAATTGCGTTGATATAATTATGAGTAAGTGGGTTCTTTACAAGGGCCCTAGAAATCCATCATTGTGGCCATGTTGGCGTGAAAATATTGAACGGATTTGGTCAGAGAATGTTTAAATTTACAGTTTAGTCAGGCTTTACACCAAAAGTTAACGTTCGTAATGGAGTAACACTATATTTTCCACAAAATAGGAGTGCTTTTCTTTTCACTGGAGTGCACAGGAATCGTCGAATAAGACTTTTATCTGGAGCAGATTTTCAGAAGTTGTGTTTTATTGGCAACATTCGGAATTTATCGGTTCTTTTCATTACTTTCAGTCACACTCGGAAGACCTCTGATTGATGAAGAGTAATCTCCCCTGAAAATGTAAAACGACTTCCGTGATATTAACTTTAAAACAGACGAAATGAAAGTGATTTTACTGATTTTACTGCCTTCAAAGGATATATATGCACTTTAAGTGTTATGTACATTAAGATTCATGTCCCTGGAGACGATTCATATCAGCGGAAACATGAGACACGACACAGATTTCAATCGAAGCAACTTTGAGGCGAGGTAGGTGAAATTTCACGATGTAAAGTAACAAAAAAAATGGCGGCGAGTTGCCGGCCTTGTTGATATTATAGTATATATAAAAAAAAAAATGGGTTGTATCAAAATGTGTAAAATACGTCAAAATTAGGTGATTCTGCGTAGAGAAGGTTAGAATAGAGGCACTAAAAGGGAAAATATTTAATTTTAATGAAATAACGAAAATCACAGAGTGTACCCGAGTGCCTGTGGTTTTGTATAGCTTTGGAAGATATATGCAATTATTCTAATTGACTGTCCATGTTTTTTAATTTTAATTATATGAAAGGTTAAAGTCAGATATGATTGATCATGATTTAATAAATAAAAGTTTTTAACAACAATATTTTATCTTGACATGCACATAACCACATATTTGTAAATATCACATTAATTAACAAAATAAACATATCACACACGCAAACAATTCTGCTTTGAGTATTTTTTTTTTCGTTGAGAAATAAATTGAAACAGACGACAGTGAATTCTTAACACATATACTACTGCTATACACACATACACTCCTGCTATACACACATGTACATACACTCCTGCTAAAAACACCTACACTCATGCTTTGAGGATTTTTTTTAATTATGGAGAAATACTGATACAGATAACAGTGAATTCTTACGAATTTTCACTTTCAATACAAGAGTTACGAGTATTGTTGTTGAAACATTTGAGCTAATAATTTTATTCTGTGTAGTAAAAGGTAATCTCGTTCATATCTTTCTATTCTGTCTTGATACGTGCATAAAGGAACAGCGCCAGGAATTTGTCGATTAGGTACCAGTCCACCGGAAGCTGCTATTCCTACATACACTTCACATAATAGTTGTTCTGATGCAGCACGGATACTTTTCATATGATGTGTATATACATTTTCTTCATTCTTTTCTTCATATTCCATAGTTAATAGAACTGATATAATTTCCAGTAAACTGTTGTATTGTTCTCTCAGCAAGTTGACAGTCTGTAAAATAAAGGACGTTATTGTGACTCTCAATACACAGAATACCTTATTAGGGTCCTTATCAATAAAAGGACTACTACGATTTTCTATATGAAAATCAATGATTTGGGTACATATGAACAAATCATTAAAGAAACCTTTTACATACAAAATACTTAATTATATCATCAATAATTGAACAAAAAAGTGTCTCTCTGTCCCTTACGTTCAACAAGAGACAAAAATGTTTCTTATTGTTGTTAATAATTGTCTTGAATTTCAATTTTTGTCCATACATATAAGCTCATTGAAGAGTATGAATTCCATACTCGCGATCATATGGTTATTAATCCCTTGCCGGATATATACAATACACGTACATTGTTGCAAAATATATAATTTATTTGTTCAAGCTTTAGAAACGGGTAGAGAAGCTAGCCTGAGGTATAATATATAAAAAGATCATTGGTGTATTCGTACTTGTCCTTTTGTCATGAATTGCCTTGTCCTTGGACGGTTTCTGATTACCCTTTTGGTGTCTTCAAACTTGCGTATAGTGGCACTTCTTATCCAGTTTTCCCGTGACTTATCAGGTTCAATTAATTTATGAAAATATTATAGTTTAAACTACAAATGTCTTAAAGGATAAGAGCTTAACATTGAAGCATCAAAAGACGCAGCAATACCAGTTCTGTACAACTTCTTTTTAAATTTATTTTATGTTACAATGTGTTAAGTTTGTCTAACTATATCCAGTACTATTGATGCACATATTAATATAGAAACCACAATTTTTATATTGTTTACCAAGTGAAATGTTGTTATTGGTGTATTTAAAATGTACTGTGTTTACTAGTATTGCTATTGATGTATTTAAAATTAACTTTGTTTACTAGTATTGTTATTGATGTATTTAAAATTAACATTGTTTACTAGTATTGTTATTGGTGTATTTAAAATGTACTGTGTTTACTAGTATTGTTATTGATGTATTTAAAATTAACTTTGTTTACTAGTATTGTTATTGATGTATTTAAAATTAACATTGTTTACTAGTATTGTTATTGATGTATTTAAAATTAACTTTGTTTACTAGTATTGTTATTGATGTATTTAAAATTAACT
>MJUT01002581.1:501408-520302 GCA_002080005.1 Gigantidas platifrons
CTAGTATTGTTATTGATGTATTTAAAATTAACATTGTTTACTAGTATTGTTATTGATGTATTTAAAATTAACATTGTTTACTAGTATTGTTATTGATGTATTTAAATTTAACTGCGACTGTGGTCAATTCCAGACTTTCAGGATCAATAAAAGCCATGTTTTGTAGTTTCTGAGACGAAAAATTTTACTGACCTCAAAACGTATGTTTGTCAATAATAAAATAAGTAACATGTCTCTCACATGTATATTACGATTGAGCGAGTCCGTCATTAAAGGAATAACTGGAGTGAAGAAAGAAGTTAATCCACATTCAGAAATATTTATAGACTATGTTGTCTATTATGTAAACAATGGTACGTATTAGTTGTATTTTCTGAAGTAAGAAATGTAGTATATAGCTGTCTAACGTAAATCAACAACGGTAACATTAAAAGGAATATTATAAGGAAACAAATATTGGAGAAACCAAAGTAACGATTTAATACAAGAACTGGCATACAACTTAAGCCCACGCCAAAAATAAACCAGACGAAATTAACTAGAAATTATAATACGCTTAACATTATATAAATTCCTCGAAATTCCTTTATATCCATGTCTTGTTTTACTAGCTCCATTGCAGTTCAGAACAACTCTTAAAGTTTGTCGTCTTTAGGAACAGTTGAAACATTTACCACTGATAATACACCAATTCAATAAGAAATATTCGAAGACCCACCCGATATTTTATTTAGCTTGTTGCATGCACAATATGAAATGTTTTTGGAAATAGAATCCCCTATTCTTAATGGAATGGTGCAATCTCGAACATTTGATATTCGCGCGTGATGTTGAATGACTACAGTAAGCAACATACATGACATTAAAATAATAAATATGGCAATCAGAAATATGAATTGAAAAACTAAATTGGACAGTCACAAAGTTACATTTCTATTTTATTATAATTAGTCAAATTATTATTGGATTGTAGACACCTATCTATCAACACATGCCACTTTTGTTTTGCTGCGGATGTTCTTGCTGCTCAATAGTGAATCGTCCATGATTGTTCTTGTTCGCACTGAATATTTACATACGAAATTCAAATAAAAAGTAAATAAGAAAAAGATACCACATATGTTATTATATTATTACATGGCATAAAAGTATTAAATTTTGATTAGGAAAGAAGCGTCTGTTAATTTCGTAATATTAATGTTTTAAAAACAAAACTTCGTAAAAATTGATAATTACAAAATTTTAACGAGTTCTTTACTAAATATTGATACAATAATAATGAAATAAAAGCGTAGATATAAAATTTAGTGCACACCTGGCATTTCTGGAATAACCATCATTAGGTACGATCAAAGTCGAAAGATTGATATTTTTTTGGAAAGAACACGAAAAAATATAGCTAATTCATTTGAAGTGTTTCTAATTTTGTTTATTATGAAACGATTATGATTTAAATCTATCCAACCGGAATATATATAACAGATAATGATTTAAAAAATGTTTAAGTAGCCAAATGATATAATCTGATATAAACTAAAAGGGAATTATTATTTTCTTTGTGGTAAAGCAACTAAAGTATAACATTGTATGAACGGATGAATTCACTTTCTCGTTATTAAACTTAATAATTTTGAATACAGTTATCCTGTGTTGACAGTTTCTCTGGATTGTCCTTTTTTGATTGTCCCTTCAGTATACTCTGACGTATATTTACAATGTATCGGTTTTTACTGATATATATGATCGTGTACTTATCACCCTCGTAATATTTATCTGTAAGGATGTAAGGATAATGGAAAAAATGAAAAGTGAAATTCATAGAAACGTCAAAACTTACTAAAAAAATAAATTGCTACATTTATGGGGGGTTTTTTTGTTTGGTTTTTTTACCAAACAGGAAGTAACTCAAAGACAGCAACAATCCACATTCTCAAATAAATAAGGAGTGACCTTCTTTCATATTTTACCTAGTATATATATCGGAGAATCAATTATTCAAGAAAAAGGTGGATTACCGTGACACCATATATAATAAGTCAGAAATAGGAGCTCTTTTGAAGTATTATTTCTAAAAATGAATGATTATCGATGGCTTATCTGAAGAAAACAATAAAGACGAATTGTAAAACGATATAACATTGTCTTAAAGGAACATTCCTATTGTCAGCTCTTAAAGGAACATTCCTATTGTCAGCTCTTAAAGGAACATTCCTATTGTCAGCTCTTAAAGGAGCATTCCTATTGTCAGCTCTTAAAGGAACATTCCTATTGTCAGCTCTTAAAGGAACATTCCTATTGTCAGCTCTTAACGGAACATTCCTATTGTCAGCTCTTAAAGGAACATTCCTATTGTCAGCTCTTAAAGGAACATTCCTATTGTCAGCTCAACACGTGTAGACGACATACAGTTTGTAATCACACAACATATATAACAAACTTAAGAAATAAAATATGTGTAGCCAGGTTTTATTTATGGTGTATAACAACAATGTTTCAGTTATATCGTGGCGGTCGGTTTTATTGGTGGGGAAAACCGGGGTACCCGGAGAAAACCACCGACCTGTCGGAAGTCACTGACAAACTTTATCACATAATGTTGTGTCGAGTACACCTCGCCATGAACGGGGTTCGAGCACACAACGTTAGTGATGATAGGAATTGATTGCACAGGTAGTTTAACATCCAACTACCATACAATCACGACCACGACGGCCCTTAATAGCATTATCAAATAACAACAATTATGTTCATAACGACAAATATATCTAAACAGTCTTATCTTTAATTTTGATATTAAATAGACGTTGTTCTTCTGTAAAATGCTAATTTATATTTTTACTCAATTGTCTGTGATATTCCAGGTCCAAAATATTGGCGAATGTTTGAAAAACGAACGTAAATAAAAACCAAAATATGGCAGTATGTTAGAATATAATGACAGAAAATCCTTTACCATTCGTTTGATCAAAATTTCTATCAAAATTATAATAATGTGGTTTTCGACAATAACTTGTTTATTCAGATATAATTACATACATGATAATATATATATTTGATATTGTTATTCAGATGTCGATTGTCAAAAACTACATGTTTGTTTTTATTTCTAAATAAAGAGCAAGTTTTTGGGAGATTTAGAAAGGAAAATTCAATAAAGTTTTGCTGACGCAGTCTCTCAAACACAATTCAGAGTATGACGAAGTTCAAATGTACTTCCAACATGCAGACATTCCAAAAATAGTTTTCAGGCATTTCCTGATCCGACCTCAAATTATGAGTGTTATAGTTTATTTTGTGGAAAATAATTTCTACCAATTTTAATCTTATTTAAATACATATAAATTAAAAGCCCTTTATTTGTTGACTGAATGAATATTATCAACCACATACCCATTTGTCCATGAACAGACAAATTAAATACCATGTTTCTTTTATGAATAAAAAAATTAAGCTATATTAAATACTTATTTTAAATTAAAACAAATGACTGAATATCGGGAACGCCAGTACAGGAAATTATCAAACAAATACCATACTACGAGGAAATAAACAATATTCCTGACTGATCTTGCTTGAAATCACATTCACCAAGGGATGTATGAAGAGGCACCGATAGAAAACTTGTCATAAAAGTACACATATGTAGGTGTCACCAAATAAACCCGCGTATGAAAAATCATTATATACTTCCTTACTGAAGATTTAAGTCTGGCACACCACACAATGAGCTGAAAATTAAAAAAAACTTCAAACCATTGTGGATAGGATTGTCATTGGTTACTATAGACATAACCACTAAGCCACCGCTGATATCAATATCAATTTATATCAATAAATCGTCAGATTTTATCATATTTACATTTTCTATTAGTTCAGTTTCCCTTATCTGCAACAGAAGTCATATTTTGGACAAGAACCATTTAATAGATGCTTTGTTATACAATAATGAATTTTGTTTGTTCTCCCGTGTTCGGATTCGAACTCCCACCTTTGATATTCTACATTATCAATAGATTAGTCGTATGCCCAGCGTCCTAAACTAACCGTCCTTGTCAGCAATAAAATATATTATTATATGATTGAACTTTGTCTAGTTTCTAATTGGCTGAAATCAACTTGAAAAGTAATGCGTACATGTGATGTCAACCTCAAATGTTAGCTAATAGGTAGTGTGGACTGTAATGTCACCCCAATTTGGGCTAAAAATAGAAATATAGATTCCAGAATTCCACGTTCCAATCAAATCTTACGTCTCTCGGCAACATTGGCCAATCAGGGGGCGTCTTTCATCCGGGGTTCTTTGACGTCATTCTCTATAAGAGAATGCTTGTTGACGTCTGTACATAAAAAAAATAATAAAATGGACAATGAATTGTCGTCTGCACGGTTTGCCACAGTGGACGAGGCTGAATTCAGAAGAATCTTGAAAGAAAAAGATTCCAAAAACACGCGTAGAGCAACAAATGTAGCTGTCAAAATATTCCGGACATATTTAAAAGCTAAAAATATGCCGGAAACGTTTTTTCCCATGTATAATCGTATAATCAAACGATCATTGACTTTGGAATAGGTTGCTACTGGGATTTATCAACCCTCAAAAAGCAATATTCACCTCGCCTTCGGCTCAGTGAATATAACTTTTTTCAGGATGATAAATCCCTGTAGCAACCTATATCAAAGTCAATCATTGTATAGTGTCAATAGCCGAAGTGTTACATTGTCTCGTAAGAGAAATCTGGAGATAGACATAAACATGTGTTTAAACGTGAGTAGATGGTATATATACACTTGAAAATTTAACCCACCAGTGTTAGAATTAGATTTGTGAGCAGATAATTGTTTTTAAATGTTGTTCTCCCGCGACGGGATTTGAGGTCACACCATTGATACACTACAGCACCAATCGATTAGCCCAATGTCCAGTATACGTTATCAGTCTCGAGATGTTATATATCCCGTTTTAAAGGGCAGTGGTTTTGCTAAAAGGTGAGGCGTCATGTTCCAACATTAATAAGTATGTCCTTATTATAGAAAAAACATAAATTACGTGTATCTTCGGACAAAGGTCACAGAGAACGATATTGATTTGTCTGTGTCGTATGAATTACACAGCACAGGCAATAGGTGAGAGGCGTCGTCTGCTGTTCACAATGTAAATGGACAGCACAGGTGAGAGAGATTATTGATTTTCTGTAGCCGCACTTCTTCCCTGAAGTTTTGGAAGTACCTTGTCAGCCAATCAAAATTCTACTTCCCACGAGAACATCAGATAACTCAACTTAATAGCACAATCACTTCACTTTATGACTGCGTTGTGTTTTTATCCAGTAGAATTACTGAATCTATTAATATCATTGTCATGTTTGGTGATTGTTTATTATACTGTCTTTCATGAAAGATGGCATAGAGAATCGAGTTTCACAGGATAAATTAGAGTAAATTTCTTACGTCTGTCAATATTGCGTTTTCTAGATTTTCAGCTGTAAGGTAATTTGAACAACGTTGACTTGATTCTACAAGCTGGTCATGTACAACTCTTCTTGACTGTCTCTATAAGCATAAATAAAATAATTACTAAAGGTAAGTATATATAATATATTTATATATCTATATTTATATACAAAATGTATGCCTGAAAATTAAAACCAACATTGTTAGAATCAGATCATTTTTGAGCTGACATTTTTTTTTTTAGGTCTGCAGTCGAAGGGATTCAAACATATTAAATGACGCAAGGCTACTGGGCCAAATTCCATATAACATCAACTATATAAACATCTGAAGCAGACGAACTCGCACATGCCTGCAGTGTTGTCAGCTTCACCTAACATTGTATTAGACCCACAAGATAGTTCCCATATGCAAGAAAGATGGCTAACACTAAGCTGCCACGCGCCAGGTCTTCGAACGCATAGGACATATCATCAAAATGGACCTTTTTCTAATCAACCCACAACACGTATTCCACAAAAGATGGTCATACTAGTCCAAACTCACCATTATTATCCATGAGATTGCGTCAAAATGAGCAACAATTTTTAAAGTCGATATCCTCCTCCTAGAATTTCCTTTCGCATTCGACAAGGTACCTACTGCATAAGCTAGAATGCTGCTACGTCAACTCTACGGATGGGTTCGCTCCATCATTAGGAATAAAAAAAAGTAAGCGTTACACTCCCTGATGTACCTCAATTGCAAGATAACGTTTCTGACCTACATCAACGACATTCTAGAAACAGCAACTTCAAAGACGAAATTATTTGCAGATGACATCCTGCTATTTCAATTCATCAAAACCAAGATGAAAGTAACCTGTCACAGAGAGATCTAACATCACTGGAGGATTAGGAAGACAAATAGTAAATGAATGAGCTTCATCGCTAAAAATGCATGGTAAATAACCTCACTGAGAAATGAACAACTGATATCAACAACCTATGAACTATATGGAATCAAGTTATGAAAAGAAAGTTTATACAGTGATGTTCATCAATTCCATCATGTCAGCAAATCACACCTAATCTTAACATATTTCAGTGTACAAAAAAAGACCATGACACGTGACGTTGGAATTTCAAGTCATGGCTTTAGACAGACACACACATGTGGAGGGGGTAACCGGTTAATGGGATCTCAACCTTTAGATAGGCACACACATGTGGAGGGGGTAACCGGTTAATGGGATCTCAACCTTTAGACAGACACACACATGTGGAGGGGTTAACCGGTTAATGTGATCTCAACCTTTAGACAGGCACACACATGTGGAGGGGTTAACCGGTTAATGGGATCTCAACCTTTAGATAGGCACACGCATGTGGAGGGGGTAACCAGTTAATGGGGTCTCAACCTTTAGACAGGCACACGCATGTGGAGGAGTTAACCGGTTAATGGGATCTCAACCTTTAGACAGGCACACACATGTGGAGGGGTTAACCGGTTAATGGGATCTCAATCTTTAGACAGGCACACACATGTGGAGGGGGTAACCGGTTAATGAGATCTCAACCTTTAGAGAGACACACACACATGTGGAGAGGGTAACCGGTTAATGGGATCTCAACCTTTAGACAGGCCCACACATGTGGAGGGGGTAACCGGTTAATGGGATCTAAACCTTTAGATAGACACACACATGTGGAGGGGTTAACCGGTTAATGGGATCTCAACCTTTCTTTTTTGATGACGGGATCTCTAACGGCAATACATATAATTGGTGATTAAAAACTGCACATATTTGCTTCCACTCAAAAAGACCAGATACTATCAGAAAAATGAATGGTACCATATACATGGAAGTTATATGCAGTGTCGATGCCAACAAGTGCATAATATTTACCATCAGAAATAAATTATACTGAGATATGCTCATCTAAAACATTGTTGGTAAATAAAAGAAGATGCTAGGCTTCATTTATCGTAATCTTGAATCCTGTAAAATGTTGTTAAATTCAGTAGCCTATACATTCATGGTAAGACATTCAGTGGAATGTGCATCTCCGTATGATACCAAAAAGATGATTAAACCCTTGGAACAAGATAGTACAGAAAAAGCAGTGTACAACAACTTCATTAACGAAACCTGGTTGTATCTCAATATACATATATATTTGCAATACAATTGAGCTAATCGTCATTGTATGACAGTCATTGTATAACTATAAAATTGCTCATGTGATTTTCGATAATTCAGAAATGACGTCTTTCCCAAGGGTTGGCCTTGGTAGACTTTTTATATATTTTATTTTGGTCATTTCTATAAAGGATTAGGGAAAAATAAATGTTGTTGCATTTTTATTTTTTAGATCTAATATTAGATTGACTAGACTAATAAAGATGGGGACTTTGTCTTAGCAAATGACATTGACAGTGGAATTGTAATTCTTGGTTGTGAGGCTAATTTGATTTTTTTTATGTTTAGACGCAGATGATGTATTTGCTGATGGTACATTCAAATGTTGTCCGAAATATTTCCAGCAACTGTATACCATACATGGATTTAAGAATGGACTTTACAATCCATTAGTGTTCTGTCTTTTGCCTTCCAAGTCAGGAGATTGTTACAGGAAAATGTTTTCTTTGCTCAAGGAATGCTGTGCTAAATGTAATGTCATTATGAACTTTACCACTATCCATGTTGATTTTGAGGAAACCATGTATACTGTCGTTAAAGAAGTTTTTCCAGTGCAAACTGCCGGTCCCAAGCTCGGATAAAGGAAGAGGGTAGTCATATAAAACATCTATTTTTGTTCATAAACTTGATAACAAATTAAAGTATATATACGAAATTGGCGCAATAGTATACTTTAATTTTTATTATATATCTGGCGCAAATGATGCCCAGTAATTTGGAAGTAAGTGGCGCAAACGTAGCATTGGCGCAAATGAGTTGTGGCGCAAAAGAACTCAAAACTGGCGCAAACGGATATCTCCCAAATTTTTCATAATGAAACTCGTCAATTAGTTATAGTATTTATTATATAGATAAAAAATGTTTCGAATCGAATTTAATATAAAATGAGTTTAATTGCACTATATTACGTGTGTAGCGTAGAATTACAGAATTTTCCGGGTTAAATAAAAACGATAATTTCACAGTGAAATTATCGTTTTTAATTTCACTCTCGCTATATTTCGCGCCATTTCGTTTTCAGAAAAGTAGTTCCGACAACGAAATGGCACGAAATATAGCGAGAGTGAAATTATAAACGATAATTTCACTGTGAAATTATCGTTTTATTTATCTCGAAAAATTCTATAATTCACAGCTATCTATATAATAAATGCATTTATCCACCACCACATTAGGAGGAACTGAGAAAAGAAAAGTTTGCAGAAACCAAAGGGTTAACAAGAAACCGAAAATACAAGAAGGTCAGACAATACAACGACCAAAAGAAAAGGAACAAATGGATGAATAATGATCTATTAAAGAACACACATGAAACTAAAGATCGAGCAACATTAACCCCACTAAAAACCAGGGGTGAACTCAAGTTCCTGCTACAGATCTGACACCCACCCGGTGATGAGTCATGCATGAGGGAAACGGTGTAATTGTGGTTACAACAAAGGGAACATCACCTCGGAAATTTCAACGGAGGGCTGCGAGATATGTCACCAACAGACAACGTAATACATCTAGTGTTGGTGACATGCTACAACATCTTGAATGGCGCAGCCTCGAAGATCGACGTAGAGATGCACGCCTTGTCATGATGTATAAAATCTCCCATGACAAGGTTGCAATCAGTAGAAGTGACAGACTTTCACTACCCCTGAGACACTCCAGAAACATGCACTCTCGATCATATCAGGTCCCTTTATGTAGAACACAACAGAGAAAGGCTTCATTTTTCCCTCGAACCACTGTAGACTGGAACCGCCTACCTCAGACAGCAGTGCTGAGTGACTCAGTCGACTCATTCAGGACTGCCAGTACAACATCTCATCCTTAAATTCACTCCCTGCTTTGTACATATTTTTAAACTTGTTTTTTATTATATTCTTTTTTCCTTTTTCGCATCGCAATTCAATGACATAATATTCAAACTTTTGAAGTAGGTCATTATTCGATTGAAGTAGAAGTAGAAGAACATATCCCTGTTCATTGTTGTCACAGATGTTCCTTAACGGTGAACCATGTCATTGTGGCGACCATAAAATTTCCGAAGTGATGAATGAAACTTAACCAATAGGAACCCTTGGCTCCGTAGCTTTGAATATTGTGAGTTAAAATAATTGCTCTATTACTTGAGACAATAGTCATCAGAATTGTCTACATGTCGTTTCCATACAATTTTCATGTGCTGACTACATTTGTTTTCTATTATCCTGAGGCATGTATTTACTTACAAATTTACTCATCAAATGTGTAACATGGTTTTGTATCCATCTAGCTTTTCGAGAGCATGTATGGATAATGTGATCCAGTTCTTGGTCATTTGTAGTGTAGGAGTTATTAACAAAAATCTCGTCAATAACTTGTAATTCACTTTTTCCACCACAAACATGTCTGTCAGATTGAATGCATTTCAAAAATTGCATTATAAAAAAGAAAACACCTGAAAATGAGAATATCAATGATAAATATCAGAATATTTAGCAGAATATGAAAATACAAATACCAGAATTGGTATTACATGAAAATGCAAAACATTAGAATAATTAGCACAGATTGAAAATGCAAAAATCATGTGGTTGTTCAAAATGTCATGGAAACTAATTACCACGCACATTAACAACAGTTGAAAATGTGGAATAGTAAAATAAAATATAAATGAATTTAATTGTATTTCATAATCTAACAATGTAATTATATTTCATTTCTTGTAGGTCTATAGGGTTTGACAGAAGCACATTTTTAGATGAAGAGCTATCGCGCCTCATACAAAATATACTTTGATCCACTCTTTTACATGCCAATAAAACTACAAAAGATTGTATAAATTCTTCATCTTAATGTGACTACATTTTCCATTACATATCAAAAGCATTCATTTTCAGCATGGCCGTGTTATTACTTGTTTTAATAAATATATACACTTTAACAATCTCTAGTTCAGTGATAACTTGCTCCATTAATAATTATATATTATAGAACTCGAGAAAAATTTAGATTTATGATGAACAATAATTCAAGACCACTGTACGGTTCATTCAACCTATGCCAACATTTTGAAAAAGGTAAGAAAAAATGTTGGCATAGGTTGAATAGGTTAATTGTTATATAATTTTTATAGAATTAATGTATATCGTTTCCGTGCCTTTTGATTGGACAAGAGCACTGTCACCTGTTTGTTTTTGATTCGTTCATAACTCGATGAACTTTTCAATCTACAAGTCGTAACAAAGGGGTTCAGCTGGAAGGATCCGCCATCTTGAAAACGTGAAATCCTGCCATATTTGCAACAATACACAAAAATAATTAAAATGCCTACCTTGCAAACTTATTTTAGTTAAATTTTATCAAAATTGACGCGTACACGAAGCCAAATGACGTCTGATCTTTACATTTTAAACTAGAGGTATTCCTATGACGTCATGTTCATGTTGTTAATGTGCCAAAGTCGTCAACAACATTTCGCGGAATTTTAATTTGTGCAATTTTTAGACCAAGGATATGCCTGAAAAATAGCGCTTAATACTATAATAAACATGACTGGTGTTGTTTAATTACATGTAGTGTAAAATCGTGGGAGATATCAATGTACTCCAAGTCCATAATTAATTTTTAATGTATAGAAGATGTCCCTTTTGTGTTAGTATTGATTGAATAAACTAAGTAGCAAGTAAAGATATATACAGAATATTAGGCATTTTGTTTTTGGGACTGACTTTATCACGGGGTATATCAGGTGAGCCGAAACGGCGAGCCTGATATACCCCGTGATAAAGTCAGTCCCTAAAACAAAATGCCTAATAATCTGTTTATCGGTAATTTATAAATAACTTTAAAAAAAATAATCAAATGAATTCTTTAAAACGATATTTTGATGAGATTATTTTTTTTGCGGATGGATCTTGTTTTGCAAATGTGATTCGGTTCTGGCGCGCGAGGTTCATTCAAAAACTAGTTAACGAGGCGGGAAAATGTGTTTTTTTTTACTATTTGACGTTTGTTATACATTATGATGGTTTTGTTGGATTTAAGTGTGTTTTGGAAATTATAATGTTCGAATATGCTACCCGTAAGTAATTTTTGTCATAAAACTTGTGCTAAAACCGTATTTCACTGAAATATTCTGAATGTAGGTCAAATCAACAAATATCCATAACAATCCGACTCGGAAGGCATTTAAGATTTTATGTTATTAATATTAATTTTAGAAAGTTAATTACAGACACCGACAAAAAGTCTTTCATTTTACTAAGAATAGCAGATATGTATGTATAAATATATAGACTAATTTAGATGTATCGACGATATGTTTGGAGGGGGGGGGGGGTTATGAAATATTATGTACAACAACTGTATATATTTGCATATCCAGAATACAGAAGTTTTAGTTGAGTCTCCCTGTTACTGATCAGTGCTATGTTGTATTAAATTTTAGCTCTTATCTGTAATTGGATTGATTTCAATTTTAAATCATCATTATAAATATTGCAGTGTTTTTATATAACAAACAAACAAACAAAACAATATGTATCGTATAAGCCTAAGGATGTTCTATCTTTACAAAGTAGTTATTTCTTGGTTTTGAGGGATGTTGATTATTGAAATAATATGGTCAAACGTTAAATGTTTTGTTTAAGATAGTAATGAAAATGACGTTGACCTTTTCCCGTATTATTGATTTTGATGACGCAACCAATCTTGTATTTTTTAAACAAGTGTATTCATGCGCGGTAGTTGACGCATGCCTAATTGTGAACTGACCTAATAATTTTGATATCACGTCCAGTACGTTGAGATAAGCTTTATCAATCGACACACTTCAATGGAAAACTACACAAATTGCCGATAAATATGTATCTTTTATTCTCAATAAACCATCACAATTTGACAACGTATAGAGATATAAACTTTTTTGTTTTAATTTTAACAGACTTCATTTATACTGTCTTCACCTCATTCCGTGTTATACCTCGTTCCGAGGTATTTTCTTTTTGTGATTTGCGTACCTCCGTTTACGCAGTCGCCGGTCCGAGGATGCAGGTCACGTTTCACTGACGACACGCTTTGTTTACATCACCTACTTTTTGGAAATGCTTGCATTTCAGGTAAGCTTTTGCCGTTTTATTATATATAATAATAAATCTCAACTTCTCCTTCACCCTTATATGCCATCTCATTTGATAAATCTTAAAACCCAACTTAGATATCGTATATTGAACATGTGAAAACTGTTTTGTGTTCGTCTGCTATCCAGCTTCCTAGTTACCAATGACAATAAAGTTGCACTTACGGTTGTGCGCAAGAAAATACTATGGAAAATCAGATTAACAATTATGAGAATTTTGTTGTTTTTCGATAATACGACTGGAATTAAAGCAATATACGGCATGAGTGAACAACTTAGAAAAAAAGATCAAGCGTTGTTTTTTGGAATTATACCGTCATATGTTTCTTCCAACTCCTAAAATATGTGATATTTAAATGAAAATTGCCAAAAAGTGCATAAAATTTAATCCCAAACAATTAAAAAAAAATCAATTGTTGTTTTTTACATTTAAATCTTTTTTCCATCTAAGTGTGTTATACAGAATTTTTAAAATAATAAAAAAATCTTTTATTTGGTTCAAATATATCTGATATAAATAACCCGCCAAAGCAGTCAAGCATATTAGCCCCAATGGCTCTCCATAACAGGGAATTCCCAGTACATCGGAACGAGGTTAAGGTAAAAAAAAGTCCCATCGGAGAACTGTCAACAATCGATAACTTGAACACAAGGTTAAAACTGTTTTAAAAGGGTATTATTATTTTTTTATTAGTTCATAGCATAATATGTTTGTATGAATACAGATTCATTCAAACGATAGGTATCGTATATGTTACAAGGTGTGTTTCCGTAAGACCATCGGAATGAGGTAAACCCAGTATATATGTTTTTTTTATTTTATACGCAGGGAATAAAGATATATTTGTTTATAATATTTCATGAAAATAACAAAATAAATCAGTACATTATATTCACATGTTTTAATATCATACTTTATGACAAGACAAGACAAGATTTTATTTATACAACCTCAGACACACAGGTGTACAAGAGGACATTCACGTTCACGTTCTATATAAATACAAATAGACATATCATATATGCAATACAACTTCACAAAATAATAAATAAATAACATACAAGAAAGAAATCGGACTGTCTATAAAAAGCGTACCATAATTTTAAGAAAAGATGCCAGCATTCGTGAAAGTTTCAGTTCGGTTGGATATTTCATGTAATATATAGGAATGAACTTTTCCCTATTGATTTTAATTTCCTGTTTTTCACAGATGAGCAAATAATAGAATTCATCTCCAATTCCGTTTCCATAGAGATTACAAAATAAAAAATAATTTAATGAAAATAAATAAAATTTTGAATTTAGATTTTAAGAAAATTATTTAATATTGCATAAATATCATGGAATATTTAGAATTTAGACTTTTTTTTAATCAATCTAAAATTTACTTCACCTTTTTTATTTACAGAATTATATCTTTTAAGCTTAGATTATATATATATAAATAATCTAAATTAAAAAAATATGTATAGATTTTTACAAAACTTACAATACTTAATCTAATATTTTTTTAAATAATTATTCATATTTTTTAAATTTAGATTATTTATACAAATTTTTACAAAACTATTTTGTTTACTTTTAATACCTTTCCACTCTTCTACGCCTTTTACGCATACCCCTTTCCCCCTCACTTACGCTTTTTACGCTTACCCCTTTCCCCCTCACTTACGCCTTTCTACGCTTTCTGTTAAATAATTTCTTTGAACATAAATACCGAAGAATTAAGTCGCTATGTTGCAAAAGTTGTACCAGTTAACGAAATTACAGATTCCAAACTTTCTATTTTCAAAATAGGAAAATCCGAGTGTGATATAAATAACGTATAATATCTATGAATATTCACGAGTGTGTGTCATGTGCAGACGATTTAAATAAACATGGCGACGTCCAGATCAAATATGTCGCCAAAGTTTCAATGGATAAGCAACAAGAGCTCGTAGAAATTATTGGATATTCGGGCCATATTTTCTGATTTTGCAATCATGATAGAGCGGGAAGAGTTATTGTACGTTGTGTGGTGCTTGGCCAGGGGTATTTCACAAAGTCGTAACAAAAAATGCAATTTACCGACATATTGTTCCATCAATTGATTAAATAGTTGTCTAGCATTGATGTACTCAGGCCTTGGAGGTCAACCATGCACGATAAGTAACATAACTTCTTCTAAAATATAGTTATAGTCTAAAAAGAAATATGTTTTCAAGCGGGTCAAATAGGGTTAAATTGGAAACTAAAAGATGAACAAAAATCGCATAGAAAATTTACACGAACTAAATGTATTGGTATAAGATCTACGTTTCTATAAATGAATAAGAGATAGAATATTTTTATAATTGACGAATTTTGTTTTTTTTTACCCGAAAATGGCGAAAACAACAAACATACATATTAAGTTATAAATTCTCCCAACCTTTAATAACTTTATCCAATCAGAGACTATATATGGCGTAATTATGGCTGTTCGAAAATATCGGGATTGTTTAATACATCTATCTAAATCAGCTGTTCCGATATTCTTTGATATTGTTTAGAAATTTCAAAAGAGTGTATCTTGTATAAATTTCTTTTTATTTTGTTCCTTTAATGACATTTTCTTCATGAAAACTGAGATAATGAATATACATTTTTTTTTATTAAGTCCCAAGTGTATTTTGTACAAATAAAATGTACATATATGTCTATTTTAACATGAATTTCCATGCAACATAGATTGAAGACACCGACTGTACTGTCTAAACCGTGCTGTTCTGGTCTCGATTTTCTAAAATAACTACTGGCAATTGTGACCCAGAAGCTTAAGCATTGCTTACGAACATCCAACCATGACAACATTTCTACATTATTCATTTTGGACGTTGTGACAGACATGTCATGACAAGAGATGCCGGTAGGAGTTTGTGCCCTTCAAGCTTTCTATTATGTTTGTATATATGTGGCCTTTGACTAAATCCAGAACGAGTAGTCTAGAGAAACGTAGGGCTGCGAAAATCCCTCTATCCATTACTGAACCCCCACCCGTTTGGATCTCACGTGCTTATAAATTAGATATGCTTCTCCAGGTTAAGGGATAACAATCACCAAATTATTAACGCAGAAAAGAAAGACTTTTTTTTTCTAAATTTCCACAGATTGATATTAGTACGTTAATTTATTTTTGCAAAAATGGCGTAAATATATTTAATTGAATTGATTAAGAAATTACTAATTGCTTAGGTTGTATATATTACGTAACAACTTACATTTGGCTAAGATTTTCATATTTGTCATAAATAATGTATATGCTTGATTCACGCACTGCTTTCGTTTCATTGGGAAAAGGTTGAACAGGACAAATTTATAAGAATTACTGACCATAGCCCTAAATTTCCAATAGGAAATAAATTTGAATTCCCTGATGAAAGTAAATTCCTTAATACAATGTTATTCAGTAGCAGATAAAGAGGTATTAAATTCTATGTAGCCAATAGAGATACACTTCGAGTCACATGATTTCCAAAGGAATGAGATAGGAAGTGATTCGCTTGACTGAATATGATTACGAATCGTTCTTAATGAATGAAGAATAGAAATACAAACTGTTTTAGATTTTAAATGCAGATTAAGTAGAATTAAATTTGATATCTTTATCAAGGACGTATATATACATCCTTGTTTTTGTTTGTTTTCTAAAAACACTGTATAAATCTGTATAATTTCACGCAGAATAACAAATCATAATATTTCATCTTGAAAAAAATGCTTACAATTCAAAAGATTAAGTATAATATCGGAATGTCGTAAAGATACGAACTATATAAACGCTTTGGTTAAATAAAATTTAAATATTAATGTTAATATTTGTAGATTTTCATTTTTATTTTTTATTTTCAATTGGAAAAGTGTGCATTTGGTGCATTTACATACTGCATGCATTATTATCGGTACTATATGAGTCACCTGAACGAATTTTATATTATATGGTACCTATTTTTTTTTACAAGTTCACAAACCTTCCCTCTCCTCCCGTTTTTTGCATTAAAAATTCAATCCAAAGTTACATCACAAGGCCAATAAACGTTTTACATTTTCGCTTGACAATTTGAATGAATGAATGAATGAATGAATACGTTCTTGGGTTTCTCTACGAAGGCTTAACATTATCACATCATTTTTTGGACTATCATCAATATTTATTAAACATTTAAATTTGCAGAAATTAAAGTTCCTGAATGTGATATATACTAGTCAACAAAGGAAACGATACAAAGATTTGGGATTAACTTTTGCATCAGATGGAAATTGGACAACTCATATTGATAACATTGTAAATGCCGCTTTCAAACAGGTTAATGTTCTCAGAAAACTAAAATTTACTCTTTCCAAGCAAACGCTATCAAATATATATCTTACCTTCATAAGGCCAACATTAGAATATGCTTGCGAGGTATGAGATGGGTGTTTTGAATGAGAAGTGGTAAAACTCGAAAAAGTGCAATTAGAATCAGCTAGAATAGTTACAGGACTAACACAAGTTGCAAGTAGAGACTCTCTTTACTATGAAACGGGGTGGGAACCTTTGTCGTGTAGACGTAAATCTCGCAAACTGACAACATTTTACAAAATGCATAATAAATTATGTCCTCAATACTTGTGTAATTGTCTACCTCCTACAGTATCTAGTATCAGTGACCATAATCTTCGAAACAATGAAAACTATATAACACCAAGAAGTAGACTCAGAATGTCTTTGACATCCTTTATACCATCTACTGTTTCATTATGGAACAATTTAGATCTAAATGTTAGAAATAGCCCAAATATATCATGTTTTAAATCTAGAATTAAAGAAAAAAACTGTTAAAACGCCGGAGTATTATCGTGAAGGGTCCAGAAAACTAAGCATACTCCATGCTAGATTACGACATCAGTGTAGCTCATTGAATTCTGATTTATATCGCATAAACATTACAAATGACCCCAAATGTCAATGTGGTGCACCGTATGAAGATTCAATTCATTATCTAATGGAATGTCCATTATACCAAAACGAGAGATATTGTCTGTTTAGAAACTTAAAAGAAACCAACAAAAATATAGAAACATTATTCTTTGGAAACGATGAAATTAATAGAAACGAAAATTCTATTATCTTTAATAAAGTTCGAGCATATATTAGACAAACAAAAAGATTCTAATCAGTGGTCGGTCATCTGGTCTACATTAACACCAATTTAATTCCCATGTTTTACTATATTGTGTTTTATATTATCTATATTTATGTATGTGCTAGATTTGTTGACATTATTATGTGTATTACTTGTAGGGAGAGGACAGTACATAAGTTGTGATAACTTTTTGTCCAATCCCATTGCTGTTTTATTTGCAATAAAATAATATTAAACTAAACTACAAAGATTTAAAAAAAAATATATTTTTATGTTAAAACCAAAACAATTGTTTATTATCATCTTACGTTAAAGGCATATTGTCTACGATTTTGTTGAACATTTTTAGCTGTCCATAAATGATTTGTTTAGACTATTAATAAACAGTAATGCTGCAAAGATACGATTGGTGTTCTTTTTTTTGGACAAAAAAGACCCAAAACTATCGTTAACGGAATGTCCGGGATGACAAAAAATCAAAGTGAAAGTAACAGTGCCACCTATAAAAAAACCGAAGTTCGGAACTCTCGGGGTTTTAGCTTTGATGTAAGGAAATACTGTTAAGATTCAAACACTTCAAATGGAGAACATTCACCCCTTTTCCCATCAGGTGGCGTCACTGTACCAACGGTGGTTACGAAAACGTTTGTTTTCAGATAAACGCTTGTAACCAATGTAATCAAATGGCAATAGCATTACCTACATGGTGTCCTTGATCTGAAAACGTTACGTAATATGACGGTGTGCACGGCATATAGAAAGGACGGAAGTGATCATAAAAGATTTTAAAATGATATCTCCTATACCCTTTTTCCAGTTTATTTCACAGTGGCCGGTAACAATCATAGGACCCAATGGCAATGTCAATGTAAAATTGCACACGTGTGTTTTTTGTTTTTTGTTTGTTTTTTTTTTACTTCATTTGGGTCTAATGTAAATTTGCACACGCGTTTTTTCAGACTTAATTGAACCAGGTTGAAAATTATACACATGTTTTTTT
>MJUT01002581.1:521457-532003 GCA_002080005.1 Gigantidas platifrons
TCCCCCATATTTTCAGAATGTTTAATTTGATGCCTTTATTTGAATGACTTAAGAGAAAGCTGAAATCGTAAAATGTTTAATTTTGTATTTTTCAATTTTCGCGAACAGTTTATTGTTAAGAATCGCAAAATTAACACCCTTAAAAAAATCCGCTTAAATAGTAGATTAATAAATGTAGATATTTATGTTTCAGACAAAATATGTTTTAACATCATGTTGGGAGTCATACGGCAATTTTTCAGCTATATCACGACGAGACCAATTTACTTTTCAACATGAAGATGAGGTCCCAACACGATTATTTTTTTTTTAAGTATTTATATCTGAAAACTGATATAGGTGTACATAATTTTCTATCGCGATACAACAAAACTAGGAAACCAACACGGACATCATTTATAAAGGGAAATACAAAGAATGTGAACCAATATCAAACTTTGTTTACAACGTACATGTATACATGTGTATGTAATTGTACTAGTAACTAATTACCTCATTCTAGTTATTGTACGTGTACTATGCGTATTTTCCCAAGTACAAAATTATTGAAAATATTGATTTTTGCCCATGGAGGACAAAAGAAAATAAATATAGGAATGTAATTTTATTTCATATTTGCATTCACAGTTAGTAATAGGTGCCCGTGACCCAGATATGATTGCAACGTTGTCCTCAAAGTTATATTTCAACGTGATGACGTGATCACTTTACATAGGTTACAAACGTCTGTGCGAAAATAAAACGCCTAGCTAACCACCGTTAGTACTCGAGCGACACCTGTTGGTTAAATTTGGGTGAATGTTCCCCACTGTCACGCTCGTTTAATGTTGTTTGAATCTTAACGTTCCGTAGCGTATTCGCCAATAATTCGGTGTTTAATCTTCATTTTAAAAAGGTCAGTACGGAAAACGACAATAATTTTGGGTATGAAAAATTACGGTTTTGGTAGACAATATGCCTTTAATGTTGTGTGAAACGGGTTTATCCTCACAAAGCAAACAATAACATCCTGTTACGGAAAATTTCCGGAAAGTCAATTTTCCGTCCCATGATCGAGTTTGCGATGATCAAATTAGGCATTTAAATAACCTGCGGTCATAAATTGTGCTGTCAACAAAAGTCAGCAATTTGCCATTCTGAACATTTGAATTTTCACAAGAACGTCGATGTCATGTCTCCGTCAAAATGACTGTGAGCGAGCGGTTGGTATGGTTCAGGCTGGAATGACTCACCGGGCCGTTGCAGACCATTTTAATGTGTCTAGAATAACCACTTCAATGCTAATGATTCGTCTTCGACAAACAGGTAGCATGAATGATGAAACATCGTAGGAGACACAGATATTTCGATAGTACTTTTAACAATGGCTGACATAAAAACAATAACAATAATGACGTAGCAACGAAACGTAATAGTCAGTGTGCGAGTGTGTGCATGATGAGTTCCCGGAAAAGAAAGGAAAAAGATTAGAAAAATAAATAAAAGAAAATGAAAGGTGTACAATATGTGTTATGTTATTTGTGATTGAAAGTCTTTACACAGTCTCTAGTATTATCACTGATTGAAAGTCTCTGGTATTATCACATTACATAGTCATTTAAATGTTTCGGCATTCTACGTTCTCTTCGAGGTCTATCATTAAGTGTTTGTCTATTATCACATAGTCCTTGATTTTGCACAGTTTCTCGTTTGTTTGTATTCTGTTCTTCTTAGCAGATCCTCTCTCCAGTCCGCCCCCTCCCGCGCCTGTCTTGCGGGTGCCCATGATCTTCATCCTCTTCCCCCTCCCGCGGCTGTCTTGCGGGGGGCCCATTTTCATCATCTTCTTGTACGATTGCGTTTGCTAGTTTAAACTTGCTTGCATCTCTGTGTATCTCTCTCCCATCTGACACTCTTCTAGCTCCGACAGTTGATCCATTTCTTACGAATATATTGTAGAATGCTGGTTCATATGCTGTTGACAATTTGTCTCTCTTATTTTGTTATAACAGTACGTAATCTCCAATTTTAAAGGCATGTTTTCTAGAGTTCCTGTTCTCAGCTTTGTGTTTGATTTTCTCCTTGTAACATTTGTCTCTCTCATTTATTTCCTTTTCCTCGGTTATTTCTCTGTCATTATGTTTCCTCTGTATGTATCCGAGTTATGTGCGAACTTGTCTTTTCATAAGTGCTTCGTAAGGTGATATGCCTGTAGCGGGATGTGGCGTGGAACGATACCCTATAAGCATTTCCTGTACGACTGTTGCACTATCCTTATTTTGTAAATTTGCAATTTGTTCAGTTTTATTAAGTACTTTCATGAATGCCTCGGCTTCTCCATTTGCTCTCGGATGTAATGGTGTAATCTTATGATGTTCAAAACCTTCTTCTATGGCAAAGTTTGCAAAACCTATGGAATTGAACGGTGGTCCATTATCACTTTCTAACCTCCTTGGTATACCGTGTGTTCTCCTTTGTTTGTTTACATGTTGCTGTGTGTAGTTTCTCCACCTCGGGATATCTTGTTCTTTTGTCTGTTACTACTAGGTTGTAGTTACCATCCGGATACGGTCCTCCAAAGTTTACAAAGACGACCTCCCGCGGGGTTTCTGGTATTTCTGTCATTTTCAAGGATTCCTGTCTTTGCTGTTTTGTTGTTACCTGACATTCGAAACATTGTTTGATCATCTCTTCAACCATATAATTCATTGTTGGGAACCAGTATTTCTCTCTCAACCTCTGCTTAGTTTTAGTCATTCCAATGTGACCCATGTTGTGTGCGGATTTGATTACTCTTTCTTGTAGCGTTCTCGGAACAATAATTTGGTTCAGTCTGAATACGAGTCCCTCTGCTACATAAAGTTCATTTCTGATGTGGTAATATGGTGAAATATCCTTGTCTTTCTTATTCCTTTCCCAATCACGTTTCAATATACATTCTTTTAATTTTAGCAATTGTTCATCTTTGTTTGTTTCTTCTTGTAGTCGTTCCAGTACAACAGCATGTTCATTATGAATGACAGCTTTGATCACCCTTTCCGTTCCATCGTTTTCTTTTTCAGGTAATGGGTGTCTCGATAAAAAGTCTAAAGGGTCAGCTTCATCTTTCCCTGGTTCATAAAATATTTCAAAATCAACATCCTGTATGTCCATAACCCATTTTTCTATGCGTGGAGGTAACTTAATGTTTGTTTTGTTGAACATTGGTATGAGGGGTTTGTGTGCTGTAATAATCTTGAATTTTGGAGCTCCCAGAAGATACATTCTGAATCTGTTCCTCTCCCATCGGATCGACAATGCGTCTTTCTCAGTTTGACTATATCTTTTTTCTGTATCTGACATTGTACGACTGATGAAATGTACTGGTTGCAATCCTTTGTCAGTTTGCTGGAATAAGCCGGCAGATAATCCTTCATCGAAACTCGCTTCACAACGTAGCACTATTGGTCGTGTCGGGCTGAAAAATTTGTAATACCGGTACTGTCCTTAAGCTTTTCGAATGCTAAATTCTCTTCACGTCCCCATTTGAACTGAGTGTCCTTGTGTGTTAAATTCCTGAGCGGTGCTGTAAGCAATGCATATCTTGGTATAAATTTCGATAGATACCCAATCATTCCAAGGAAACTCCTTACTGCTTCCTTCGATTCTGGTGCTTTTGCCTCTTTCACAGCTTTTACTTTCTCATGCGTTGATTTCAATCCATCTTTTGTAAATTTGTAACCATAAAATTCTAATTCATCTACTCCGAATTCACACCTCTCTCTGTTAAGTGTTATTCCAAAATCTTTTGCCCTTTTCAACACTTCTTAGTGTGTTATTGTGTTCCTCTATGTTCTCTCCGCCGATAAGAATATCATCTCTTTGATTCAAACAGTTTGGTATGTCTCCAAATATCCTGTACATTTGTGAACACTTAGCTCCAAATACTAATCTCCTTGGTCTCATGTTGCCCCATGGTGTGCTGAAAGTCGCAACTGCTCGTGATTCGGATCTAACATCAGCTGATGATATCCTTGTCTGAGATCTATCTTTGAAAATACTTTGCATTTGTGAAATTTGTATATGAAATCTTCTACGACTGGGCTCTGAGTTATTCTGTTTCTTTCTATAGACTTATTTGCTATTCTCATATCTATACATGTTCTTATCATATGTGATTCTAATTTGTCTTGGTTTACTTTGCTGAACTTTGGTTTCGGTTGTTTCGAATCATGTCAATTCCGACCACGTTCCGTCTTTTTCGTGTCTTGACGTCTGAACAAATAGGCAGGCGACTTCCGGTGTTTACGCTATTACTGTGACAACGTCAGCATATCATAGTCGTAGATGCGGTAGATTATAAGTAATTGTAATATGGAGACGCCATGGAAACCGCTGAATAAATACTGGTGTTCGGTACCCCACTATCTGTCTTATATAAGAAATATATACATAAAGGCAGATCATTTTCCTTTCATGATGCTGACAGCCGCAAATAAAGAAAGAAAACAAATTTAATTTTAAAGAATTATTTGTCTCTGCGTTGAAGTCTTTGATACAAATAAAATAATTTAATTGATATCTGTCTTTTACAGAAAATGTTAAGATATTTTTAACTTGAGAATCGAACGTTAAAACGGCACATATCGATTGGAGTTTTTGTTGTGTACATTGACATCGGAAACTCAGGGCCTTTAGTTCCATCGAAATCACGTGATCTGGCAGACGAAAATAACAAAATTTTGACGGAATGGAAATGATTCGAAACAACCGAATTGACATGATTCGAAACAACCGAATTTCGTCCAATTTCCTACGATTGGATTTCAACCCAGTGTCATAAGCATACACACTTCTAACGTTGATATGACACAGGGACATGTTGTTTATGTGACCGATATTCGGATGAATGTAATATGATTTTATAAATAATAGTTTGACTAATGAGATTGAACACGACAGTACACATATTGCACAATAAAACACGGAAGAGCCTTAATAAAATTCTTGAAACAAACTCTTGTTTTTGTTACCTTTAACTGTATTATTATAAAGACCAATACACGCCTGGTATTGGTTCAGGCTGATCACAATAGAAAACTAAAAGATTTACGAGATTTGTGTTCAACTAAGCATGGCATGGCAAACAAATAAACAATAATGAAGCGAATATAGTACGGACTAACAATAACGGAGTGAAAAATGCACAATACAAAAAAATAAATATATTAGTCAACAAAAGAAGCGATACAAAGGTTTGATGCTCAATATTTTTTACATAGAGAAAAAAATCGGCATAACGAATAAGGCAATATCAAAAAAATTTCTCAACATCATTATCATTATTTTCCAGCCCAGACCATAACACTTCCGCCTCCAAAATGATCGGACTCGTACACACACTGGTTCGTAAAACGTTCCCCACGCATGCGGTACACACGATAACGTCCATCGCTAAAACGAAGTGAAAATCGGGATTCATCACTAAAAAGGATGTGTTGCCAGGTGTGAAGCCTCCAACGACGGCGTGCACGAGCCCAAGCTAGTCTAATGGTCCTATGGCGTTGTTTAAGGATTGGTCCTACCACCGGAAGCCTAACTCGGAGTCCAAATTCACGTAGTCTTCTGCGAACAGTCTGACTCGATAGTATATAAAGTAGATGGTCACACATATCGAGAGAGGGGAGAGAGAGAGAGAGAGAGAGAGAGAGAGAGACTATATATGTACTTTGGCGGAAAATATAACATTTATTTGCACGAACCTTAGAAACAGACAGNTAGTCTTCTGCGAACAGTCTGACTCGATAGTATATAAAGTAGATGGTCACACATATCGATCGATCGATCGAGAGAGAGAGAGAGAGAGAGAGAGAGAGATACAATATATGTACTTTGGCGGAAAATATAACATTTATTTGCACGAACCTTTGAAACAGACAGATTAGCGGATCTTTGATAAAGATAATTGAACTTTTAACTTTTTACTGCTATTTCATATAAATTGGACCTTGCCAGTGAAATTCCTGTTATGGGCGGATCCCATATTTTTTTCGAGGGGTATCCGGACAATTACCAAGTTTAAAAGATTTTTAACTTGAGAATCGAACGTTAAAACGGCACATATCGATTGGAGTTTTTGTGGTGTACATTGACACCGGAAGCTCAGGGCCTGCAGTTCCATCGAAATCACGTGATCTGGCAGACGAAAATAACAAAATTTTGACGGAATGGAAATGATTCGAAACAACCGAATTGAAACGATTTTATATACCGATCATCAATATGATATTATATGTGGTTGAGACATGACGAAAGCCAATTATAATCGATGAAGATATTGAATTATAAGATTACTGTTTATCGAAAAGACCGGGCAGGCGGGTCGGGGTATGGCGGCGTTGCTATCTATTTAGCCGATTGCTTAAGTCGGGACGACAAACATATATGGACAGTGCCGGGTTTACCTACATGTATAGGCTTGACAGGCTGAAGCCTAGGGCCTGAACATTTACGGGGTCTCCGGCCAAGGCGTATAATATTTTAACACTGTTATTGGACGTTCACACTTATGCTGAAATAACGTACGGTACTTTCTAAACAACTCTTCAGTCATTTTTCTTTCACAGTTCCGGCACTGTATATGGAAGTTCAAGCCTTAGAACTTATTTGTGTTGAAATAACAGTTTCCGGGAAATCGGTCTTGGTGGATGCTTGTTAAATACCCCACTAACTCTGCTACATTACGAAAGGTTTTTTTTTGTTTGTGAAAATCTTAGAATTGTAATAGATAACTTCAAATTTCATAATGTAGATAATAGGTGGCGATTTTAATGATAGGCGTATTTCCTCGTACGACAGTCATAGCACCGAGTGAACTTGGTCTTGGTCATCTTTATTGTATACAAATAATTTGACACAGCTCATACGAGCCCATCAGATACCCGACCAATGGTTCTTATCTGCTTGATATAATCTTTGTAGACCGAGACAATTAATATGTAAAATATTTTGAGGTACAACCGCCATTATTGAATTAAGACCACTCTACTATCTATTATCATATTTACGTGTGTGGTTTGTTTCTGTGTTTGTTTGCATATAGTGGTGTCCAACACATATTGTGTTTTTGTTTTTGTTTTGTTTTTCATCGTCTTGTGTACCCTATGTTGCCAGTTTGTCCATTTTTGATTGCCTCTTCGGTATTCTCTAACGTTTATGTTAGCTAAATCTTTATGCGAGTTAACCTCGTTTGTTTAAAAAACGAGTGTGGAACTATAATTCTGCTGATTTTAATGGATTAAATGCTTGAAACAGCTTACACTATATTTGATGACGTCGATGATACCGTATTCTGAACTACACTAATGGCCTTATATTATCAACTTGTTCAGAATTTATCCGTGCAAAAATTGTTACTATTCCGCATAGCGAGATGGGTACTTAAATTTGTTTTCAAAGAACTCGGCGTGACGACGATAAACTGTTTCACATAGTCGCACGACGCTGAATCAATTCATTAAAACAAGACGCAACCAAAGGCTATGAAAATAACATTATTCATTCGCTTTCTGATAAAAAAATAAACCACCGGAAGTTCTGGTCTCTTACTAAATCCGTAATATGTGCTAACTCGGTGAGACGTACCCCATCTAGAAGGAAAAAAAATATAATTATATCAGACGACCAAGAAGATTTTAACACTTTCTTTGTTAATCAAATGTCTATTAGTAATGACTGGTTATACGAATCTTTCAACTTTATCATTCTAAGCTAAAAAAAAATACTTCAAAATGTTACAAAACGTGCTGAAATATCTTCGTTGACAAAGCTTAATATATCAGGTCGTCCTGATTGAATATCCAATCATAGTTTTAAAACTCTCTCTCTCTCTCTCTCTCTCTCTACCGTTAACTAGACTATTTAATTATTAGTTGACTAAGGGAATATTTCCATCTCAGTTGGAAATATCTAATATATGTCCTGTATTTAAATCACAGTTGCGAGGCTTGGTTAACGGTATTAAGAGGGAGTCAGCACAAAATTCAAGAATATGAGTGGATATGCCATCAGGACGTACCTGATTTAATAAGTGATAACCTTAACTAACGCTCACTAGCACTATTATCAACGATTTCGAAAATTTTGGAGAAAATAATATACAAGTCACTTTATCATTTTTGTGTTTGTCGTGACTTGCTTATTGTGGAGAAATCCGGCTTTAAGAAAAAATTACTCAACAATAAAGCATCATTAACTCATGAAATCTACAAATCTTTAGATGAAGGCAAAGATGTCTGTACAGTGCTTTTGGATATATCAAAAGCTTTTATAAGAAGTGTTTGAAGATACCAAAGGGGTAATCAGAATCCGTAAATCGAAGGACAGACAACACGCCATGACCAAAATGAAAAGGACAAAAGGTACAAACAACGATCTACAAACATTACTCTTAAAACTAAAGTTCGAATAAAACGAACCCCACTAAAAACTGAGGTGAACTCAGGTGCCCCGTAGTTGATGAGTCATGAATGTAGAAAGGACCGGACGTTTTTGCGACAGGTATGACAAGAGGGCCTCATCTTCAAACATAAACAGTTTGGTGTTGACGGTTTTCTCCTTACTCTTTTAAAAAGAAATTTAAGTGGACGTTCTCAGCGAGTAGTTCTGAATGGTAAAATGTCGTCTCGTAAATAAGCATATTTGATGGCTGTTTAATTAGTGTTACGTCATGGGAGATATCAATGTGATGTTAGGTATGACAATGAGCTTACAACATAGTTATATATGACAATGAACTTACAACATAGTTATATAGATGTTAGGTATGACAATGAGCTTATAACATAGTTATATAGATGTTAGGTATGACAATGAACTTACAACATAGCTATATAGATGTTAGGTATGCCAATGAGTTACAACATAGTTATATAGATGTTAGGTATGACAATAAGCTTACAACATAGTTATATAGATGTTAGGTATGACAATGATCTTACAACATAGTTATATAGATGTTAGGTATGGCAATGAACTTACAACATAGTTATATAAATATTAGGTATGACAATGAACTTACAACATAGTTATATAGATATTAGGTCTGGCAATGAACTTACAACATAGTTATATAGATGTTAGGTATGACAATGAGCTTACAACATAGTTATATAGATGTTAGGTATGTCAATGAACTTACAACATAGTTATATATGACAATGAACTTACAACATAGTTATATAGATGTTAAGTATGACAATGATCTTTCAGCATAGTTATATATGACAATGAACTTACAACATAGTTATATAGATGTTAGTTATGACAATGATCTTTCAACATAGTTATATATGACAATGAACTTACAACATAGTTATATAGATGTTAGGTATGACAATGAGCTTACAACATAGCTATATAGATGTTAAGTATGTCAATGAGTTTACAACATAGTTATATAAATGTTAGGTATGACAATGAGCTCACAACATAGTTATATAGATGTTAGGTATGACAATGAACTTACAACATAGTTATATAGATGATAGGTATGACAATGAACTTACAACAAAGCTATATAGATGTTAGGTATGACAATGAGCTTACAACATAGCTATATAGATGTTAGGTATGACAATGAGCTTACAACATAGTTATATAGATGTTAGGTATGTCAATGAGTTTACAACATAGTTATATAGATGTTAGGTATGACAATGAGCTTACAACATATTTATATAGATGATAGGTATGACAATGAACTTACAACATAGTTATATATGACAATGAACTTACAACATAGCTATATAGATGTTAGGTATGACAATGAGCTTATAACATAGTTATATAGATGATAGGTATGACAATGAACTTACAACATAGTTATATAGATGTTAGGTATGACAATGAGCTTACAACATAGTTATATAGATGATAGGTATGACAATGAACTTACAAAATAGTTATATAGATGTTAGGTATGACAATGAGCTTACAGCATAGCTATATAGATGTTCGGTATGACAATGAGCTTACAACATAGTTATATATGACAATGAACTTACAACATAGTTATATAGATGTTAGGTATGACAATGAGCTTACAACATAGTTATATAGATGTTAGGTATGTCAATGAGTTTACAACATAGTTATATATATCTTAGGTATGACAATGAGCTTACAACATAATTATATATGACAATGAACTTACAACATAGTTATATAGATGTTAGGTATGTCAATGAGTTTACAACATAGTTATATATATCTTAGGTATGACAATGAGCTTACAACATAATTATATATGACAATGAACTTACAACATAGTTATATAGATGTTAGGTATGACAATGAGCTTATAACATAGCTATATAGATGTTAGGTATGACAATGAACTTACAACATAGCTATATAGATGTTAGGTATGTCAATGAGTTACAACATAGTTATATATATGTTAGGTATGACAATAAGCTTACAACATAGTTATATAGATGATAGGTATGACAATGAGCTTACAACATAGATATATAGATGTTAGGTATGTCAATGAGTTTACAACATAGTTATATAGATGTTAGGTATG
>MJUT01002583.1:13006-29686 GCA_002080005.1 Gigantidas platifrons
TGATAGTAATTACATAATTTTCAATATGGTGGCTCCTTCTTATTAAGGGTGTTTTCAACCTATGCCAACATTTTGAAATATCATAATCAAGGAATGCCAACAAACATATTACTTCAGGTGTTTATACAATTAATGATAATTACAGGTGAGTAAATTTGGAAATGCAATGGTATTTTGACACCCCTACCCATGGACTATCAAACCCATCTTGTCTTATATAGAATCAAGTAAGACTGCTATGAAACATTGCATCCCCCTTCCATGGTATATCGAACCCCCTACCCATGGCATTTCAAAACCCCACCCATGGTACTTTGTCTCTCTACCCATAGAATAACAAATCTCTCTTGTCTTAAATGGAGAGTTAAGTAATGTAATACCGCTATTGGATATTTTCTCCCTTCCATGGTATATTGAACCCTTTGCCTATAGTATTTTGATCCCTTACTCATGGAATATCAAACCCTCTTTTGTCTTTAATAGTGAGTTAAGGAATACTGTTATGGAATATTGACACCCTCCCATGCTATATTGAATCCATATCCGTGGCATACCGCACATCGGTGATTTACATGGAAAACTACCGGGAGATCCGTCGTCCTTATTTTAATATTCTTTCTGCAACTTGATAAATTATTGTGTCCATGTTGTCCAATTGTTTTATTTATATATTTTTGGGTTATGATTTACTGTTGATTTGTCTATTCGTGTTGTGATTTTTGTGGGGTGTCTTGTCCGACAAATAATTGGACATTTTTACTTCTAACTGATAAATATTGTTTTCCTGTGCCGCTTATGTCACAGTTTATGAATAGGACGAAGATTATTAAATACCGGTATCTTGTAAACATTTTCATCATTGTTCCTGGAGTCATGATCAAATTTACAGACTTCATCTATATCACAGAATGTCCACAAGTGGCGGATGGGATATGCCTTCTCTGTGGGGACAGTTGTCAGGTTATGATAGGGGGTGTCATGTGTCGAGAGTGTCACTCTCCTGGCATACATGTTGGATGCTCCTTTATATATTTCAAAGAAGAGGATGCGAAATGGCTCGCTCATTGTTCCAAGGCAAGGTGTACTCAATAAAATTTGTCACTGGCTTGCAATCAGTCGATGGTGGTTTCTCCATGTACTCCGGTTTACTCAACCAAGAAAACTGAACAACACGATATAACTGTATATTGTTGAAAGTGATGTTAACCACCAATGACACATAAGAATAAAACTACCTATGCAATCAGTGCCTATCACCACTAAAGGTTGTGAGTTTGAATCCCACTCATAGAGAGGTGTACTCGATACAACATTTTGTGATAAAAGTTTGTCAGTGACTTCCGACAGGTGGGTGGTTTTCTCTGGGCCCTCCGCCAATAAAACTGACCACAACGATATTACTGAAATATTGTTGAAAGTGGCGTTAAACACCATAACCATGACCCTAACCCATATAAATACATGTACTCGCAGTATTTCATACGATGATAAAAACAAAACAACAAATTTGTGATGCATTTTATTGTATTCACGTAATCTTCATTTTTCAGTAGCACGGTACATTCTTTATTCTGATATGTAATAACCAGAAAAAGATGAATAATTGTCACCATAAATGCGTTGCGACCCAGACGAATGATTTCTCACAGACACCTTATCGCCTGACTTCAGTTCAAGTACAAGATTGTCTGTTTCAGTTGAACCATGGATGGCTGCACCATATATCTTTAATAACATTTGTTCATTTTTAGAAATATGTAGATTTAAACCTTTCCCACCATTTGACATAATTGTCACGTATATTTGATATAAACCAGTTCTTGGAGCTGTAAATATTCCGGTCTTGGGATCATAACCCCCTCTACGGTTCAGGATAACATTATAAAATTTTAGAATTGTTTTGATCCCAGATAGTGTAGGTTGGCCTGCTAATGATGCTGTAAAGGCTGGTCTCTCTTTCCCTATACCTAAACGGAAAATGTCTATAATCACGAATTACATTGTATATGAATTAAAATATATAACATAATTGTCACAAACATCCGTGTTTAATAATGTGATACAAATTGTGTGAAAACAAAAGTAATTTCAGATGTACATCTTCAGCACATGAAGCGATTAGCATTTATTCTCAAATATATGGTTCAAGAATCTGGCCATGGATAGTTATGGAGTTCTACGTACCTCTTGTTTATACCGGCGACATGTTCTGTGTCTTCCAAAACATCATTTGATGTATATAAAAAAACTTTGAACAATACAGTTGCAATCCCATGCATTTTATTTAAAACTAGAAATGTACTAGTTAGTTTGAACATGTTATAGCACAATACTAGTGTGCAAGAATGTGATATCCAGTCAAGCTGATATAATAAACGTTATATGGTGATAAATAATTTATCTCATTTGATAATTTGTTTAAGGTACTGTTCGCCTCTGGTGACGAGACGTACTCGTTATACAGCAAATGTGTTTGTGATGAAGCTTGTCAGTGACTTGCGGCGGCAGGTCAGTTGTTTCCTCCAGGTTCCGGTAAGAATAACGTCTAAGGTTTAACTCGAATCTACACATTTTATGCTCTTTATGCGGCAATCTAGATTTCCACCCACAGGCAAACCTTCGTGGTATCATCTTACTCACAGAAGTTATTATTTGCAAGCTTGGTCTTGTCAACAATATAATAAAAATAAAGGTAAGGCTTACTTAACGTTAAACAACAATCAACCAAATTAGTAAGGTATCAGTACACACAAGCGCATGAAATATTGCACATGTAAACAGGTAAGTACAAAAACGAATGAACACAATATCAATCTACATAGATTTAAGTTTGGTTTGGTTGGTTTTATGGTGCTTAACACCACTTTCAACAATATGTCAGTTATATCGATCAGTTTTATTAGTGGAGGAAACCGAAGGAGCCCGAGAAAACCACAAACTTTATCACATAATGTTGTACACCGCCCTGATTGAGATTCGAACTCACAGCATCAGTGGTGATAGATACTGTAGGTAATTGTAAATCCAACTACCATACGATCACGGCCACGACGGTCCCACATAGATTTAAGATTACCGTTTGTTGTGAACTGTAAACTAAGACTATCTACCTGATTTACTTTTGCACGCTTTACACTCCACAACCATATTTAGCAATTTTTCCTATGTTAAAATAATATAATTATAAATTATTGTATACCAATCGATTATTGTTAGATATATATTAATAGTTATATTGAGTAATGCACAATTAGGATTAGAATTATTGGTGCTTAGCGCCACTCTGAACAATATTTAAACCATATCAGAGCGGCCAGTTTTATTGGCGCAAAGAAAACAGGAGAAAAACTGTGAACTGAAAAATATGTACGAGTACATAAGCGGCAATCCAATTCTCAAACTCTGGTGGTGATAGGCACATGTTGTATACTAAAAAAAAGTAAAATGAATTAATATTGTTAAAAAAATATATATACAAGTTTTGAAATTAAAATTGCAACATCTAAAAATAAATGAAAATAATACGTTTATATCGTTACGACATTACAAAAAATGTCATTCAAACAAACCTAGTTTTGTCATCGAATTTTTGTGTGCGTCCAGTACATTGATACATGCAAACATCAACAGGAAGCTGATTATAATTACGTTCATGACGTCTGGTTACGGTATACAATCTGAAAATGACGTGTACCTCCTAGTTGGATTCTGTGATGATATGTTGATTCACATAAATGAATATTGAATTCACTGTGATTGTCATGTACAACGAATTGATCTATCTCATTAAAATGTAATTTAATATATATGGAATTTAACTTTGCAGCATCTGATGGAAAAAAAACATTGACACATATGATGCAAATGTATATCATATAACATAACAGGAATTTACAGCCTGATTGTCGGAATCTGGATTTTTGTAGCTAATTCTGGGGAGATAAATCCTATTTACCAATGATGGTTGCTAGCCATTGTTCGCTAGTTAGAGCCTGGTAAATGATTCAGGGGGATAAATCCTATTCCCTTCTAAGGAATGTCCACATTGGTGTGTTTTCCCTTCAGACTGATAGTTCATCCAACAACTTAATACCAATAAGAGTAAAAATGAAAGCTTCATAACAAATTAATCATTGTAAAAACATAGTCTTTGATATTCCCTGTGCATATTAGTTGCTTTCATTGAAAAGAGGGTGTAAATCAAATTAAAACTGTATTCAACACCAAAAAACATATCAATAAAACGTGGTAATCACGAACATTAATATAGCGAATTATATTTTGAAACGAATTTATTGCTATATAATCAAGTCCTTTACTTAATTATTAATTTAAATTCAGGATAAGAAATTTGGATATTACGAACATATTTTTTAATAAAACACGGGGAATTCGTTATATATGAATGAGTTTCACTTTATCATTGTATTTTTTTTTTAATAGCTTAAATGGGTATTTAAGGTCAATACTCAACGAGCTGGAATGTAGGATTACTTAAATAATAATTGATAGTTAATCATTTAAAATGATTTCTATTTATATAAAATGACACATCTTTGAAAATTCCTCACTGGCACATTTCTTAAACAATGGATGCGATCCAAACATGTAACACGTACCAATCCTGAATTGCAATTGTAATAAAAAAAAAGTTGTTGATTCGATGCCTTTAATTTCAGGCGTTTGACAGTTAAAACGACTTAAAGCTGAATTCTGTTTGTGATGTTCGGTAATTTTCAATGAATTATTTTTCAAATAATAGGGACGTGCTTATTGAAGATCTTGTGAGCATGATTAAGACGAAGCTGTTTCACTCTATTTTCAACATTCAACGATCCTAAACTAGATAGTTCCGTTTGTTTTATACATGGTCTTGGGTCCATACTTTTAATAAAACGAAGTGTTTTATTTCGTGCCACTTGTAATTTGTTTTATCGATGGTCAAGATATATACCAGCATGCCAGTAGTAATAGTATCGGCTGTTCTTTCACTAGACAATTGTTTGGTCTATATCAATGCCCAAATATTCAATACTACATGTACTTTGCGATTTTATTCGATGCCCATTACAATTACTTTTAAAATCAGTTATGGTTTTTAATTTTCGCTAATGAATGCATTCAGTTTTACCAAGGTGTAGAGAACGCTTGTTGTCGATAAGCCATTCACTTTCTGATTCCAGTTTTTTACCGAGTTTTTGAGAGATAAATGCAGAAAGTTCTTGGAAAACATAATCGTACTGTCATCTGCATTTAGTACAAGTTTACAATCTGAGTTATGCTAATGAACATATCATTGACATAATAAGGGAAAAGTATGGTCCCAGGATGCTTTTCTGTGGTACTCCACACCTTATGTCTTCTATTTTGGATTCTGTACCATTAACATTACTCAGAGAAGTCTGGGAAAAGACGACTTCAATCGGCTTCTGATAAGTAAAGTCTGTTTGGAGTGGTCATCACTGGTCCGTTTCTAGACAAAATTAATCACGCATTCATATCTTAATTCGATAATGTCTTAGTATTGATTTTAATTAAATAATCAAGCAGACTTTGAATAAAAATCGTATTATACATGCACCAATATCGTAGTACATTTGACGATTGTATCAAGAAATATGTTTTATAAGAAATGAATCACATACTACATAATATGTACTTGACAATAAGGGTTTACAATAATTTTTAAAATGATCTCCATTGTAGTAGTGGCTTGCCGTTGTAAGTAAGCATGTTCCCAAGATCAGTACATGGAAAGTAACATTTTATCGTAATCTACTTAAATATGAAATATACACACACTTTGATGATTTGTCTGTTTATTTCAATAGAATGGTTTTAGAAAATGTTATGGGTCAATAACAAAATACACGTACTTTTATGTTATTACGCAATTAAAAGACAAATATCAACCAAACTGATTAGAGAAAACATGTTTTGCCTGAAGGCACATTAGTTTTCCATAGTTTTACCATCTAAAGCTAGATTGGTCCAATTGTGAATTTATACTTCTTACACGAAGACCAGTGTTTTCCTTGGTGTTACGTGTTATTTTTCCAGAATTACATACCATTGGTCAATTGTACTGTTCAAATGTAATGATTTTATTATTTTAATGATATATTATTTTTGAACTATTCTTAAAGCTCTAATAACACAACATTATTTTTGCTTGATATATATTGAAATTTAAAAAAGAAAATTAGCATAAACCTGCTGTTATAGAATTTCATGTCTGTGGTGTTACCTGTCCTATTAAGGCTGGGTAAGAGTTATCTGTCTTGTAATATTTGAAGCCAAAATAGTTTCTCCTTTTGCTTATTTCCTGTTTCATGACATGTGCAGACTACAAAAACAACTGTGATCCATAAAGTAATACACAGCCGAAAGGGTACGTGCAATTAGCATAGAATATACATTTCATGTCTGAATATCGGTTATAAACGAAAGTGCAAAATTGATGGATACATAAACATCTGCGTCATCCTCCATGCAGGTATGGTATGGATATACCCCTATATGAAGTCTGCCTCATACGAATAAAGGAACGAGTCGGCGAGAAGAGGAGCACAGTTTTTACACATAGATATGCCGACTGTCTGTTAAAAATCACATCCACCAAAGATAACAAATATGTTGTCAATCAAAACCTCGAGCATGTTGGTGATATCAGTTTCAGAGAACTTTTTGGTAGAGTCAGAGTGGCTTTTCACAAAATAAGATCTGTCCCTTACTAGTACAAGGTATTCGTATCTACGTTGCCCATTCTTTTTTATGAAACACAGCTGGACCAATTCCCTTAATTTGTCCTTCAACTTAGAGTGAGGAATAGTTGTGTACTGGTTTTTTTTCGTAAAATAAGATTTGTCCTTTTCTAAGCAAGGTATTTGTATCTACGTCGGCCATTATTTTTAAGAAAAACAGCTGAACTAATTCTTTTAATCTGTTTTTCAGTTTAGAGTGAGGAATATTTGTAGATTGTAGAAAAGTCAAATGTTTTAATGCTATTGCAGGAGGAGAGGGACCTCGATTGTATGTACTCTAACATATATTTAGAGGTCTTCAGAGTCCACATCTGATTCACACCACCCCTCGGGTAGCTAGTGTCACAGTAACACTGAAGCCCGGTTTGGCCGCCGAAAGAATACGTGTTAATAATTTGGAAAATTGTTTCGTAGACCATTTGACGGCCTGTTTGAAAGGACACTTGTGTAATCTATGAATCCAGTAGAGTGATGGTAGATCCAGTTCTTCATATTTGGTTGAAATTCCAAAGGAACATAAAACAGACCTATGATTGTCCAGGATTTCCTCTTTCGTAAGTGTCGTCGGGGTATACATGTATGTAGGGTTGCCAAGTGAATTGTCAATTCCTAATTTCTTTATCAAGCAGTCTATGTAATGTGATTTGCACACAAAAACAATATTGTTAGTGGCCTTGTCGGTGGAGACGATAACATATTTGTCATGAAGGAGAGACAGGTGTTTAGCAACATTTGGGTCTTTAAACGGTGTCTACTTTATTCAATCGTCAGAGTTTCACCTCTGTCATGTGTAATCCGGCAGTGTGGGGAAGGTTATGGTGCTTAACGCCACTTTCAACAATATTTCAGTCATATCGTGGCGGTCAGTTTTATTGGTGGAGGAAACCGGTGTACTCGATGAAATAAACATACGTGTCGCATGTCACTGACAAACATTATCACAAAATGTTGTATGGAGTACATCTAGCCATGGGAGGTATTAGAATTCACCACTTTATTCCGGAATTTGGTGTAAATGAGGTACTATTTCTTAATATCAACTGTATAGTAAATTTAAATGGTGTAGTTCGGTTTCAATCTAAAGTTTTCGTCAAAATTTTGCTTCCTGGAATGTTGGACGTTAACATTTTATGCAATCGTGTTCTCCAGAAACCCGATTTACTCAACTCCATGATATATTTTCTTTAAAAACTTACGCAACTGTCCGTCATGAGGGAAACCTCGCATTCCGATGTTCCGATGTGGCAAAGGTGATATTCTATGAAATATATTTCTTCTGTCTCAAAGATTGGGAATAGGCTTCTATAGCGTCTGATTTTTTAAATATAACTACAACCGATTCCGACACAACTAGTCTGTCGTTGTTCTTACCTCTCTGTGTTGTATGCATATCAAATAATAATCAAATACCAATTTAATATTCTTTAGTTTTACATGTTTACTGACGTCTCGCATGAAATTGGTGTCAGTAACGTAACGTCAAAAAACTTGACTTTAACGTCAAATGCGTTCGAGTAATTGATCTAACGTCGCACTTGCTTCTTCAAGACGTAGATGTTATCTGCGCCCTTAGTTTTTGTTGAAATCCTCGGATTGTTCATTTATTTTTGGTTTTCTGCGTTTTTTTGGTTTGGTTCTTTTCTGTTCTTTGCAGTATTTTTTCTGTTTTCTTGGATCAGTCTTTGTCCCTGGACAGACGGCTATCGGTTTTTTTTCTTGTATTTGTTTGTTTTTGTGTTTTTACAGGTGTAATCATGGTTTCCTTGATTTTACTGCATATTATAAATTCAGTTTATCTGACTAAAATGTATGTTGTAGTTTTTGAACAGTGAAAGTATACAGGATAATCAGATAATTGAAAACTTCAAAGTTATTTGTAATGTTAGGAAAATATCCCGAGGTGATAAATATCAACGACAAATTAAGAGTATATTCTTATATTACAAAAAATCTACAAAAGCGCAGTTGAAAAGTTCTGTGTAACCTTTACAGTCAAGAAATAAATATATCACTCGGATCTATCTACAACTGCCAGAATGTCCAAATGTAGATGTTCTGGAAGAATATCTCGATTATGTGTTTCTAGTTCAGCACAGATATAGATTAAAGATTACGCTGGAAAAAATGCCAACTTCCGCGGGATAAATTTGTATGCTAGGGGATTCGATTTCACTCTGTCGTAATACAGTCCCTTTATAATTTCAAAGCCAGCTAGACACTCAATTCCCCAGTCATCTTTGCTTGTTGTGCTTAGAACTTCGGGAAGACGTGTGACCTTAAGCAAATAATAATCCAAAAACTTATCGTCGTCTTTAACTGCTATAATATTGTTAATGGATAGCAAGTCATTAGAACTTATGTTGTCGTTATCTATTTCTTCTTCTAAGCTAACCTCCCGTCCAAGTTCTTGTTTCATCTGAATTGTGCGTTTGCTACCAACATGACTTAAGTTCTCGCACGTTTCGTATTCTTCAGATGCACAGCTTCCACATGTATAGCATGAACGATTGAAAACTGAAACAACTTCTTCTTCTATAGAACGCGCCTGGTGTATTTCTCTGTTATGTGAAACAGGTTTAAACCTTCGGGTTTGATCATGATTTATACTCTCAGTGTATCTGAAAATCCTCCGTTTACATACAGCAGACCTTGAAGAAACCGATGATTTTTTACCAAAATTAAATGGATCTTTGGCATTCCTAATTTTGACATTTCCACGTAACACGGATATATCGGCCTGTCGCTTCACGTAACCACCAGCAGCATCCTGTGGACCTTTGGCGTGACTCGTTTCAAAGTAATTTCGTTGAATACGTTCATAACCTAATTCAGAAACTGTGCGTGATAAATCACCTAGACAATGGCGAGATTTATATTGAGCACTACATCCATTTGTGAACTCATACATTATTTTTACTGGATAGGATATAGAATCTAGATAGTACCTTGTTTGTTTCTGAACATGACTGGTAAAATAATTATCATGCTGTAAATCAGGTGAAACCACTAAAAAATGTTCCGTAATTATTTCAGGAAATCCTCTGTGCTCTCAAGTCCGTCATACTCAAGAATAGCGTGTCGATGTATGATGGTAACATGAAGTGAACATTCTGTTCGTTGAAAATAGTTGGACTGGACTTCATTTTTTTCAGAACATCTGTAATTTTCTGAAAAGTCGTGAACACATACGCAATGTCCGAACGGTAAATGTTGAAGCAGTGATTTCATTTGCATGTTCTACCAAATAGCTCGGTGTTGATGGCTTGGAAAAGATTCTAGTAAATTTCTGAAATAAACAAACATTTCTCCAACTTTTGTTTTCTTTCTGGTCAAAGTTAATCGCAGACGTGTATTTGTTTGTCTGAGTTTTCTTGTGTGTATTCATATTTGTCCCACTCAACTTCCGCTGCGGAATCAGATATGTCCACCTCTTTGTCACTTATTTCAAAATGATTGACCCAACATTTCGAGCATTTACGATCCAAGCACAATTTGTTATGATAATCACCATCTTTTTCACAAAGGGTAGCATCAACAACTTCTGATAGTTTAGAAAATATTGTCGGTTGCAGTTCTTCTGTATCTTGGTTTTTTCGTCTGAAAGTCATGCAACTTTTAAACAGTAATTGTATCTCTAGATGGTATCTACAGCAGCATGTTTCTATCTTTTGGCAATGCAGAACGAACAAAGTATGGTTTTAACTTTTCAAAAGATCTCTGTCCAATATTGATTTCCGGAAATTTTGAAATGAATTCCACATAGGTTTCTGTTCGTGTTTTCTCCAATACATGGACCATATGACTGGTGTAAACTTTTGGGCTAGTATTTCCCTTTTAATGTCCGACTTATTTCCAGTAGGATGGGAAATTCCGGGAGAAAGCCAAAAAGCATACACAACTTTTTTCGTCAATCGAATCTGATCTCGTTTATCTAGTTTTAAAATCCCATGCTGAATCTTCTGATTTTAAAATTTTGGTCCGTATTCTCTTACCACCGGATAATATTCTCTCTGGAACTCCTAATACTTTTGCAAGTTTCATTTTACATCTTAAAGTTCCAATACTTTCACCGCTAACCGATGCAGTTACTGCGTGCATAACGGAAAGTGCATTTTGGATCTTTTCATTTTTGTTGACTGAATTACTTCCTTTATATTATCAATGACGGTTGTCTCTAACGGCGAAAATGTACTTTTTAGACCCATGACTTTGGAGAATCTGGTGATCTTTTAGACAGATAAGTTGAAAGAACTGCTGACCGTTTATTCGGTGATTTAGAGAGACTGTCTTTCAATCTTTTTATCGCTCTTGTTTTTTCCATCCTATTTTTAAATACGTTTGAACTTTTAGTGGGAGTTTCATTTCCATTTGAAGGTGTGGAGTTCAATTTGCAACGGAATTTCTTTACACGAACTGTACTTTTCTCCCTCTGTTTCTTCTTTTTTCGTATATTGTCTCGTTGCTTTCTCTTTCGTACTGCTGCTTTGCTTCCACTATACTCTGGTTTTGGATGAAGTTTTCGGTAAGACTGTCTATTTTGCTTATTTTTCTTTTCTTTCTTTTTTGATCGATACCATTCTAATCTTTCCTTTGGAGACAAAATTGCTGGCGGCTTGTCGACATCTGAAAATATAAAATAAATATGTAAATATTTAAATAAATAGTTTGTTGCTCATAACAATTTCATTATAGACTCTCATATAACTGTTTTAAAAGAAGGATTCTATGTATTTATTTTCACTTGTTTTCAATGATAGACTTGCAAATTTTAAACTTTTGTATTCAAAATAAAAAATCAAAAAGAAATAAATCTTGATTTCGGGAAGAGATGAGAATCTGCAAATTAATTTGATATGGCCTATCGAAATTTGTGTGTGTGCGTGTGCGTGTGTGTGTGTGTGTGCCTTTTGTTGCCAGCTAAAGTAGTTAAACTAGTATTCGATAGGAACTTGTAAGCAATGTACGCGCATTGATAATTCTGTAATTTCGCATATTTCATATCCATAAAAAAAAAATATTTTACAATTTCTCCTGAAACTTGTAGACGGACAGACGGACAGAATGATCACCATCGGGCATCCACTGAAAATTGACAGGGACCTTAATATGCGAGTAAAAGCGTGACGATACAGCTTTTGAGGCCAGTTTCATTCACATGCATAAATTTCAAAATTCAAATAATCATTCAGTACAACCAAATGGTAAAATAAATTATGACGGCAAAAATTAAAACTTTCGAATTATTTTAAGATCAATTATACGTGAATCGGATAAGAAATGACTTGAAAGGATATTTCAAATAATATGTTTTAGGGATAATATACCGGTACCAAGAAATTATAAGATGCGAAAAATTTGAAAATGTGTATATAAATTTCCTCGACAACCGTATTTCAATTTTCTGCATAGAACAAAAACGTGGAGTTTAGTAATAAGAACAAAATATTGCAGCACAGAAACAGTTTACTCTCGTTCTAAGTATTGTAAACCCACTTTACACACTTGTCCAGAAAGAAACTAAGTTATGCACAGTAATGACTTGACGAAACGTTTCTACTATAAAACGGGCGTTGGCGTGAGGTGTGACATTTTTCGGATCCCGTAAAAATTTAATAGGCAAGTGCTTACAATGCACATTATGGAAAGTTTACAGTCGTATGAAAGGGTAGTATCAGTACATCTTTCTGTGCTATTCTCTTTTGGAACAGTTGGATATTGAAAGATAAAACATATGCGAGAAAATTGCTTCGGGAGAATTCAGGACGTTACGAACGTAAGATGAGACATTTGTCAGGACAGCAGTTTTGCCATACATCATTATTTAAAAAGGGTATAGCATTGCATTAAAATAAAGAATAGAGAGCTTTAAACTTGTACTTTTTCAACATAATATTTTTTTCCACTTTCCCGTCTCATTTTTGTGTTACCTGTTGCAGAAATATACGGATCCATTCTATTTTCTGAAGATTTTCGCTTGTTTCATTCCTTTTTCTTCTTGCATTCTTCCATCTTTCTCGAACAAAACGCAGAGTGAGAGAAGACTGTTATGACGTCACAATGCCTTGGTGACAGTGAATCTTCCCGCATTATATTTTTATGATTCGACGAAAAAGGAAAAGATGCGGTAATGTTGCACATCATGTGTACGGTATTAAATGTTACGCGTTACATAGGAAATTTGACGTGGTATGACATTAAGAATATCAATTATATTGCAATTAAAAGAAATATATCTAATATTTGTTGATACATTTGTATGAATTAGTTGTTCATGAAGGCTGTTGTAAAATTTCAAATTAAAAAAATGCATTTTAAGCAATCTTTCTAATACTGAAAAATAGTTCCGACTTCTAATTCGTAAATTGGCACCAGTTTCATGCGCGACGTCACTGTATTCCAAAAATAGTGTTTTGAATTTCTTTTATTTATTGAAACTTGACGCAATTTTAAAACAATCATTTTACCGTCAACGGGTTTTAATTATATGAATACATGAGGTATATATCTTTGAAACTATCACATATAGATACAAACAAAGGCACATTATGTATGTGTGGCCCATCATATTTCTAATTGCCCTATCTCATCATTTAACTGTATGGGAGTAATATTCAAAGTAGTGTTTTCTTAAATAGAACATTTCATGTTTTAATCATTCAGAAGCCTTTTTTGTAAATGAAATTCGTAAATCTTGGTCAATTTCATGATTTTAAATATCTCAAACCAAGAATTATCAAATATTTTTCAAAGTCTGCTTAATTCAAATAATGTTTCTGTGGTTTGTCATTTTTATTTGGCGATTTAATCAACAAATGGAATATGCCACTGAGCACCCGAGAAGGTTTTATTCAATCAGAATCCTTTTTCGTAAATGAAACCATCTTGGACAATTTCATGATTTTCAATTTCTCAAACTAAGAATTATCAAATAACTTTAAAAGCTGCTAAATTCGAAAAAAAAATCTGTGGTTTATCATTTTGATTTGGCGATTCAATCAAATCTGCAATGTTTCAATTTCGATTACGCAATACTAAATAATGAACTAAAATTAACTCTTAGTTCAATTGTTTATAATGTCATAGACAAGATTAATAAAATAATTAGGAGATAACTGTATTGTATTTGAAAATGTCACGGCATCAATTGGAGATTTGATGGTCGCAAATTGAGTTTACTGGCGACGCAATAGCGAAGCCAGTAAACGGATATTTGCGACCATTAAATCGACAATTGATGCCGTGAAATTTCAAATACAATACAGTTATATCCATTCTAATGTAATCATGTATAGGATAGACATACATACATCATATATGTATATTTCCGTATTATTGACAAGATGACATAAGCGGTAATCGTGGAATTAGTGAAAAGTACACCATTACATCGACAATTGATGCCGTGAAATATTCAAATGCAATTCAGTTATCTCTATTCAAATGTAATCATGTGCATTGCTACATTGTTGACAAGATGACGTAAGCGGCAATCGTCTAAAATACCTCATGATTTTCAACCGTGGAATTGATACCATGAAAATTACCAGCATTGTCCAATCACAAACCAGGGATATTAAACAACTACATTAGAATATAAGATTATTCTGAATGTTTAACGTCTCTGTCAACAATATTTAAGATATACGTGGCAGGCAACGTTATTTTGGTAGAGTAGATAATCATTAACCTTGTTGAAGACAAACTTTTCCACATAAAGTATCAAGTACACTTGGAATCAATCTCAGAAATCATAGTTTTGATAGACACTTTTTGCATACTATGTATTACGTAGATGTTAATACAACTATTATAAAAATCATATCTTAGACAAGACAATTTTTCCAGATTTTACTTTCATGAAAACAAATGTGCATGTAAACAAGATACAAAATATGTATTTAGCCAATCAAGGGAAATCTGGAGGCATGACAGTATGTAGCATATATCATATTTGTAGCAATAAACAACAGATAACATTTACAAACAGACAAAAAGGTAACACTAAATTAAGAACAACAACCCATACATAATATATTAAAATATGCCATTGAGCACCCGAGAAGGTTATAACATCTTTGTAGATATATGAAATCCTAAGTCATTCTCTTTGGTTAATGAATTATTATTCAGTACATACTTTAAGTTAACGAGGTGTACTCGATACAACATTATGTGATAAAGTCCGTCATTGACTTACGGCAGGTCCGTGGTTTTCCCTGGGTATTCCGGTTTCCTCCACGATATAACTGAAATATTGTTGAAAGCGGCGTTAAACACCATAGATAATTTAAAATAATAAAAATACGATGCCCGCTTGGCAAGAAGTTATGAAATTCTTTTGATGATGTTACGATGATAATTTTCGACATTTCTTAATGTCTAAGCGGATTCAGACAGATATATTTTTCGTTGAATCAGTAGCTATTGCCCATGTCGGACATATTTTGATAATCGGTTTCAGATAACATACCTTAAGCTCTCGTTACCTATTGCATAAAACTATAACAGAATTTAAGATATATGCTTAAATTCGTTTATCGCGTCGGGGATTCTACGCCTACGGGATTGTATTCAGGGTTTTAGGTTTACAGTTTAGAGTGACGTAATGATTCATTACCAGGCAAGACGGATGTTGATCAACGAATAATTTTAATAGTTTCGCTTATATGAAGTGTCTTATTTTCATATGTTTAATTGATACGAATGTATCTTCTTAGATCAGATCTTATCTTTTGATTATTAACCTTAATATCAGAGTTTAAATGTATCTGATATATTTATCTTAATTTCAGATGCTTAGCTGATATGAACTTATCTTATTATCAGTTGCTTAGCAGATATGTACTTATCCTATAATCAGATGTTTAGCTGGTATGTACTTATATTATTTCAGATGTTTAGCTGATATTTACTGATCTTATCAGATGTTTGGCTGTTATGTAGTAACTTATTATCAGATGCTTTAGCTGATATGAACTTACCTTATTTCAGATGTTAAGCTGTTATGTTTTTATCTTAATTTAAGAGGTTTTATTTCAGATGTTTAGCTGATAATTACTAACCTTATTATCAGACAATTACTGTAGCTGTTATGTATTTTTCTTTTTTCAGATGTTTATCTGATAGGAACTAAGCTTATGATATGTGCTTACCTTGTTATCAGAGGTTTAGATACATACTTATATTAATTTCAGATGTTTAGCTGATACATGCTTATATTATTTTCAGAAGTTTAGTTGGTACATAGATATATTATTTTCAGATGTTTAGCTGATACATACTTATAGTGTTGTCAGATGTTTAGTTGTGTAAGCCATTTATTGAGTTTAAAAAAAAACTGGTAGCACGGGAGAGTCCATTTGGGATTGGCTCGACTTGGTACTTATAATGAAAGCATTATTGAATTTGATCTTTCAAATGGTGAACATCTTTGTTTAAAGGATTAAACAATTAGATGTTATTGATTATCTTACCTTAATTATGTTTTATACCTTTATTACATTTGTATGTTTTATTTAATTTGTTGAAGTTGTTTTCAAGTATGTATACATCTTAACAAGATTGATTGAATATCTCAGTATCTATAATCTAAGTGGTTTAAATAAAAACCGCATATCTATCTATCATCTATCTAAATGGTTAAAGTAAAAACCATATGATATAAACATGTAGTCAATTTGTGATGTATATGTTGTCACTTTTATGATTTAATTGGTGTTGGTTCACAGGTTTACAAGCGAATACCCCATTTCATGGCGGTTGAAAGTGCAACCAAGAGTTTGCTTGCTCTGTCAATTTGGCGGAATTCGCTGCTTTTTATGTTTATCTTTGTATACTATTCTGCTTGAAACATAACATTTGAACATTTGCATCTGTGTAGCCCACGGTGTGATCAGACTAATTTACAAGCACCTGA
>MJUT01002583.1:31619-42438 GCA_002080005.1 Gigantidas platifrons
CAAATATCTGCTACAGTTATGTCAGCTAATGGGAAAGATTTAACTCTACATATTGCTAAAAACAAACAAGTACTATTGCACTTATATGGTGCTCGTCTCCATGGTTCAACAGAAACATTCAATCCCGTACTTGAACTGACGTTAGGCGATAAGGTGTTTGTGAGAAATGGTTCATCTGGGTCGCAAGTTATTATTGGTAGCCATTATTCATATTTCTCTGGTTATTTCATATCAGAATAAAGAATGTACCGTGCTAATGAAAGACGAAGATTACATCAATAAAACAAATGCATCATGAATTATCTCTTGTGTGTTTATCATCGTATGAAATACTGTGAGTTATCTTGTATTTATCTTGGTGATAAACATTGAACGAAAATGGTGGCGATTAACCTCTGTATCAACAATATACAGTTATATCGTTTAGATTTTCTTCGTGGAGGAAACCAGAGAAAACAACATCGATCTATTACAAGTCACTGACAAATTTTATCTAGTACACCTCATTATATCACCACCACAAACATGTAACAGTGATACAAATGTTGTTAGATGGTTGCATTACGTCCATCGGCAAATAACTCATGCACATTCAGGGCGAGAACATGTTCAACAATATATAACAATTAAACATAAATGAAAGAGGAATTAGACGACCGATGCAACGACTTGTGACTGCAGCTGGCAAAGTATGGAGATTTAGAAAAGGACGAAAATAATTAGCCTTTGTAGCAGCTACATTGTGCATACTCTAGTTAAATCTATAAGCAAGATACTTAACATGAAATGAGCATGGCGACCATGTCACTCACTATGGTCCACTTTCAGTATCACGACCTGACAACCCTTCCCATTGTGAAAATATCCACTAACGTATGGAAATGCTGGGCAGATGTGTTTTGAGGTCTGCGATCTGTCACCAGTATATATAATATATAATGGAGTATGTAAATTTTGTCATGATTCCAGGAACAATGATAAAAGTGTTTAAAATAGCACTTTACCTGTATTTAATAATCTTGTTATATTTAACTGCATTGGTGGTGTTAGCGTTCTCACCTCGAGTGTGGTAGGTCGTGTATTCGAGTCCCGGTCGGGTCAAACCAAGAACTATGAAATTGGTATCTGTTGCTTCTCCACTAAGCAGACAGCATTAAGGAGAAAGAGCAAAGACTGGGTGGCTCGGAATCAGAATAATATGTCCGAGTGGAGCGACATTTCTATCCGCGGACTGTTGTTTCAGTGAACTAGCACTATAAAGATCCAAGTCAGCGTGTTGGTCTAGAACAAAGCGGTCATCATCATCATCTCATTGAAAATTAACTTGTTCTCGCCATGATATAGCTGAAAAATTGCTGAATTGCTGTCTTAAGCAACAAGCACTCACTCACTCACTCACTCATTATCTGTGATATAAGCAGAACAGAAGAAATATTTATAAATGTAATATTATTTATAGGACAAGGCACAACACAAATATCACAGTACGGATAGACAAAGCAATACACGTAAATCATACAAAAATAAATTATAAAAATTATTAGAAAACATGGACACAACAATTTATCAAGTTTCAGAAAGAATATCTAAATAGGGACGACGGATCATGTTAAGATATCCCCAGACACTTTCCCAGGAAATCTAGAAGAGGAAAAGAATAATAGTTTTTATACCGCAATCGTTCTATTTGAGCAGACAAAATGCGTTGACAGTATATTTGCAAGTGATAAACGGTCACTGACCGTTTATAGCATTTAGAAATCAGTTGGGGTCTCTTGGGGGTAACTAACTTTTTAAATAATTTGAATATTGGTAGTAATATCCATTAATGTCACTAATGATTGCAGTATAAAGACAATAACAGTGCATTGACTTGACATAAAATTCGATATACGTATTCGGCACGAATCTGGGAAAATGCTCGGGAAACCCACCCACCTTTTACGTTATAAAAGATACATTTGTAGATTTAAAAAAAGGAATAGGCGTATCATTGCCGCTACAAAAGGCTTTGTTTGAAAGACAAAATTGTTTGTGTCGGTTGAAATGCTCAACAAATTCAAAAACAAGTATGCAGAATGAAGAAAGGCCATTGGTTTTGCATACTGCTTTGTTGAATTTGTTCTCATCCTGAATATGTATGAAATATAGGCCGCTGAACTTGCAGCGGCCAACCATCATAAACACAGGCTTGGGGCAGCTTCCGTCGATCATTTTATTGCTTCATGTTTGTTCTGTTGTGTAATACATAAAAACGTAGATATCAAATTTAGTGCGTATGACGCGTTTCTGGAATAACTTGCATCAGGTACGCTCAAGATGGAAAGATTGGAAAGCAAAATAATTCAAAAGTGTTTGGGAGCATCTTAGTTTTGATAAAAATTACATTAGTTTGTACCGAAACATTGACTACTGGGACTAATAGTCCACCATTAGAGGTATAGACCCAGTGATAGTAATAAAGCCGTAGATATCAAATGTAGTGCGTTTCTATAATAATCTTCATGAAGTACGCTCAAAATTGAAAGATTGGAAAGCCACATAATTCAGAAGTGTTTTGCAGCAATAAAATTAAAGGACATAAACAGCATAGCAAAAATTGGCTACGGTTTATTGCTTTGATAAAAATAGAACTTTTTGTATATATGACCTCATATGACCTTATGTGACCTTTCACTACGCATGCTGTTGCTGCTGCGTAAAATGTCTGCCGACGCGGTTGTACGAGAATTTTAATTGATTCTGTGAGAAAAAGAAACTGGAAAAAGTTTTGGAGATTTATAATAAAACAAAAATAGCATAGACCATAAACATGACCGTTGGATGAAATTGAAGGAAGCGTTGAGAATTCAAACTCATGCTGAAGTATCATTGCGCATGTAGTTCGGAAATTGGGACATGTATTATTAATGATGCTGGAGACAAGCTGCACACAAAAACTACGAAAATACACGTTTTTGGTTGAATCTCGCCAAACGACTTTCTATTCTCATGTTTTGAAGGTATATATTAACTTTCAACGCATGTTTTTTTTATCTACGTGACCAAAATCAACGACATTATACATGCACCTTTAAATGTCTTAAAATAGTACCGGTATGATTCCAATGTATTGACCACAGTACTGGTGATATATGTTACGGTGTCTTGAACAATTTCACATCTTGTCAATTGATTTGTGGGGTAATTTGTGTTCTACGAGTGCAAATGCTCTTCGGATTCTTAAGTGGTCTGGTGCTGCTTATTCATAAGACCTTTGATAGTTTGATAAACTTATGCACCAGCAACATGAAATAGAAGTAAGATGAAACACTGTTTAGATTTTCTTTTCATAATAATGTATATGCCAGAATCAAACAATCATTGGTTTGTTGATATACCGTAGGTTATTTTAAAAGGTTAAACCAAATATTCCAATCCAGAGGAATGATTTGTATCATTCACCCAATCGCTTGAGCAAAAAAACAATAGTACAATTAATTTCAGATTAAAATGAAAATTAAATCCAGAATGCACCCATGTTTAACTTTCTTTGACACCTTTAAAGAAATATACAAGAGTTGAAATGCTTTAGATGTATTGGTTGATTGGTGTTTAACGCAAACTACAACAATATTTCATCTATGTCGTTTCGAGTCTAGTTTTGAAACAATGTGCACACTGGTGGTGAATATTCACACATGAATATTCATCAATTGATTGATTGATTGGCGTGAAGCGAGCATAATTTCAACAATGTGATTAGAACAAGTTTGAAAACAAAAAATAGCGTAGCTGTAAGCTGGCTCTCTTGTTGGTCATTGGACGGATGTTATAGATTGTCATAATTGGTCAAATAAACGTTAGAGAAAACCAGAGGGGTAATCAAAAATTGACAACGCTGGTAACATTGGGCACAAAGACACAGGACGAAGGCAAAAATAAAACACAACATATAAAACTAAGAAGATGAGCAAAACGGACACTCCTCCAAAAATAACGAGGGGACCCCAGATGCTCGCAAAGCATAAGTAGTTATTGTTTTTTATAAGACACCCGCCGTGTTACTCGTATTGTAAACTCCGGTATAAGTCTTGTCGGTGATAAAGGAAAGAAACCATCTACGTAGAAAAGAACATATATATTGTCATTTGAGATATGGGTATTTGGAGATAATGAACAATACTGGGGGGAATGCCTTACAACGAGGTACAAACCACCTTGGACAATTTCGTGAATTTTAATTTGTCAAACCAAGAATTATCAAATAATTTCAAAAGCTGCTTAATTAGAATAATGTTTCTGTGGTTTATCACTTTGATTTTGCGATTCAATCAAATCTGGTATGCTTAAATATCGATTACGCAATATTAAATTGTGAACTAAAATTAACTCTTAAAATTTAGCTCAATTATTTATAAGGTCATGGACAAGATTAATAAAATAATATAGGATTATTCTGAATGTGTAACGTCTCTGTCAACAATATTTAAGATATACCGTGGAAGTCAACGTTATTTTGGTAGAGGAGATAATTAACCTTGCTCAAGTAACTGACAAACGTTTCCACATAAAGTATCAAGTACACCTGGAATTACGCTCAGGAACCGTAGTTTTGATAGACACTTTTTGCATACTATGTATTACGGAGATGTCAACCCAACCATTATAGGAGTCCTGTCTTAGACAAGACAATGTTTCCAGATTTTACTTACATGAAAACAAATGTGCATGTTAACAAGATACAGAATATTTATTTAGCCAATCAAGAGAAATCTGGAGGCAAGATAGTATGTAACATATATCATATTTCTAGCAATAAACAACAGATAATATTTACAAAAAATTTGTTAAAGTACCACAAAATTAAGAACAACAACCCAAACATAATATATTGGAATACAATCAAGATTGTGTTATAGATATAGCTGAAATATTGTTGAAAGTGGCGTTAAACACCATGAACCCAAACCTAACATGCTATCTTTGTAGATATATAAAATGCTAAGTTATTATATTTGGTTAATGAATTATTATTAAGTACATTCTCTAAGCCGACAATTTCATACGAAGCCCGCTCGGCACTAAGTTATGGAATTCCTTTAATAATGATACGATAATAATTTTCAACATTTCTTTATTGGCTAAACGGATTCAGACAGGTATATTTTTCATTGAAACAGTAGCTATTACCCATGTCGGAAAATATTATGATGATTGGTCCCAGATATTACACCCCATGTCTATTGTTAAACCATATGCTTTCTATCTCTGAAACTGCCTTTCTATGAATTACTTTATTGTTATAAGAACAATTGCCTGTGTTCACAGGGTGTGACGACAGGGGCTTCTGGAAACCCTTGTCTTCACACCCTCTGAGCACGGCCTATTGTGCTTACAACAATGTAGTAATTAATTACCACTCAGCTGAATATAACACGAAAACTGGATATTGAAAAACTGAAAAAGAAAACATAAAGATCTTGTTAATGAAGTATAGTCTGAAAAAAATCCAAGCAATCGTTAAAAAAACTAAATAATAATAAATAATCGGGGGAAAAAACTTGGTCGGGAAAACAAATGTAAAAAAGAAAATACATTATATGTTGGGACCCTTTCAAAAGTTTATCATTGGTAGATCTAGATGGGGGGCTCCACATTATTTCGGAAAATTTATTACAATTATGTGAAAATTGTCGAAAATGAGACTATTATAACCTGTTTTATTTTTTATTCTGAAACCCCTTTTTAAATTTTCTGGATCCAAGCCTTTTAAAAAAAGCAAATAAAAACAAAATAAAAAAACATTGACCTGCTACATGTGCCCTTAAAACTGAACAGTTTATTGGTAGAAAAATACTTAGTCATATTCAACATATATTCTTACTTACTTTATTTAGCAGTTCTGCGCAATATTTGTGACAATATGGTTAATATTCATTTTCTACAAAAAGTTCAGTTTAATATAACGTCTATCATTCCTGAAGATCAAATGAATACAGGTACATATCGAATAACATCTCTCATTATTAACCAATCAAACTGTTTAATCCTTACTACAACTCAGTCGTTCAATATATCTTTATAGAAGAGGTACCCAATGGGGAAACCACAAAAATGTATCGATTTCTGAAATTCAATGTTTTTGTGTTTATTGTTTTTGTTTTTTATGACATTTTGTAATGAATATTTCGTGTATTTAGAATAACATGGGGAGTAAGTTATTTATACACTTCGGTATACGGTGTTTCTGGATTAGAAACCACTCCGGCCCCGGCCGTCGGGGTTTCTAATCCAGAAACCCCTATACTTCAGTGTATAACTATTACATATACCTTATTGCTCTCGTTACCTATTGAAACTATAATTCATGTCATTGTTTTCCTTTTAAAACAATGATTACTAGTAAATGATTGATTTATCTATCTTAACGTTAAGTGAGCAGTACATCGGATAACAATATGACTCTGTGTTAGGCTTAACAGTGGAAGGTATGATTGTCACATGAAAATTAGAATATAAAGAATCGAAAACAATCTCTAGAAACGGACCAATGATAACCATTCTTAACAAGTTTTCCTTATTGGAAGCTGCTGCATGTTGTCTTTTTGTACATTAACAATAAAAACGTAAATATAAAATTTAGTGTACACGACGTGTTTCTTGAATAACCTTTACCAGGTACGTTACTGGAATAACCTTTACCAGGTACGTTACTGGAATAACCTTTACCAGGTACGTTACTGGAATAACCTTTACCAGGTACGTTACTGGAATAACCTTTACCAGGTACGTTACTGGAATAACCTTTACCAGGTACGTTACTGGAATAACCTTTACCAGGTACGTTACTGGAATAACCTTTACCAGGTACGCTCAAAGACAAGATATTAGAAAGCAAATAAGTTATAAGTCTCTGTGAGCAAGAAATCCAATGGGTCTAAACAGGATAGGGAAAAATCAGCCATGGGCACCTATTCCCGAGTGAGTAACTCTAATTCGTCCAGTCGTCAGGACGAGATGTGTATTTAATTCGTCCACCAAAACTAACAGAAACTCATGTTAGAGAGGCTATGCTACACATCGCAGAAACTGTGTCGTATTTCAATTTAGCTTTTATGTAAACACGGTATGAATTAAACAAGAAACATATTCAATTATTCTATAATTAGTCCCTTTTATCAACAAAATAATGATTACAATAACGTGCATTAATTCGTTTAAATTAGCAATTTAAATAAGTGTCTTGTTTTAACAAATGCAGTAAACAAGTCAGAAACTCATTTATATACAATGTTTCATTACAAATAAGTTCATAATCTTCAGATTTTCTTATACTGAATTTAGCTAAATATTTGGAAGCAATAAAATTAAAGGGCCTAAGGATAATAGCCAAAATCGGTGAAGGTCACCTATGTCTGAGGGAAGAGAATCTTAGTTTTTTCATATATAAATCACATTAGTTAAGAACTATAAATTTCAAGAATAAATATACCTAATAAACCATGTCAGAGCCGAAACACTGACTATTGGGTGGATGATACCCTCGGGGACTAATAGTCCACCATCAGAGGTATAGACCCAGTGATAGTAATAAAGCCGTAGATATCAAATTTAGTGCGTTTCTAGAATAACCTTCATGAAGTACGCTCAAAATTAAAAGATTGGAAAGCCACATAATTCAGAAGTGTTTTGGAGCAATACAATTAATGGGCATAAACAGCATAGCAAAAATCGGCTGAGGTTTATTGCTTTTATATGTCCAACTAAAAATAAAAATTCTTGTGTTTGTATTTTGTAAATACGCCCCTATTCATATGATCTTATGTGACCTTTCACTACACATGCGCAAAGACTGTTGCGGGCTGAAAAGAAATGTCTGCCGACGCGGTTGTACGATACTTTTAATTGATTCTGCTAGAAAAAGAAACAGGAAAGAAGTTTTGGCGAATTATTTATCAATTATGGACTTTTTACGAGGTCAATATGTTATATATGGACCTGTTAGGATTATATTGACCAAAGACAAAGTCTGAGATCAATATAATCCTAACAGTTCCATATATAACATATTGACAGAGTAAAAAGTCCTTAATTTGTATATTACATATGTAATGTATTTATCGTATCATTCATTATCTTATTGTTTAAGAACAAAATAAATCAAGAATTTTTTTTACTACAGGTGGAGTGTAAACGCGGTCCGGGTGGACAATATCCGGATCTAAATTTAGTAGCATAGCCGCTATATTGACGTTCAATATACTTAAAAATAGAAACATAGCGTCAATATTTTTTTTTAAAATAGAAACAAGGCGTCTGGTTTCTTCACAGTGGAAAAATACATTAAATATTCTGTATATCACGTGACTGATTTAGCCAATGAAATTGTACGAAAACCACACCATATGTAATATAATAAAATAATGATTAAACATATCGGTTGGACGAAATTGAAGGAAGCGTTGAGAGTTCAAATTCATGCTGAAGTGCCATTGCGCATGTAGTTCGGAAATTGGTACAGGCATAATTAATGATGCTGGGAGACAGGCTGCACACAAAAACTACGAAAATACACGTTTTTTGGTTGAATCGCGACAAACAACGTTCTATGCTTATAGTCTAGTCAAATTGGTGTATAACCTGCAACTAATTACAACAAAAGGTTTTTTGAGTGCAAATTAGAATATGGACTTGTATTAACAACATACTAAAATTATACATAAATAAAATTTGCGAAAATGGTATTTTGGGCTGAAATGTGTGATTTTTTTAGTGAAAATCACGTAAAACTGAAAATGAAAGGTATTTTGGGGGTGAAATATGTATTTTTTAGTGAAAATCACGTAAAACTGGAAATGAAGAATAACTCGGTTATTGGTGGGCTAATTTTTATAAACTATGATTTAGTGGGGTGCAAATTAGAGTATAGACTTGTATTAACAACATACTAAGAATATAATTTCTGGAAAAGGGTATTTTGGTGTGAAATATGTGGATTGTTTAAGTGAAAATCACGTAAAACTGGAAATGAAGAAGAACTCGGTTATTGGTGGCCAAATTTTTATAATCTAAGCTTTAATGGGGTGCAAATTAGATTATGGACTTGTATTAACAACATATTAAAAATATACATTGATTTGCGGAAAAGAGTATTTTGGGGGTGAAATATGTGGGGTTTTTTTTGTGAAAATCACGTAAAACTGGAAATGACTTCGGTTACTGGTGGGCAAATTTTTATACGCTTTAATGGGAAAGAGTATTTGAGAAATTATTCATGTAAGCCATAGTTTGTAGGATCTTATAATAATAGTATTATTTTCATAAAACTATTCATCCGAGCTATGTATAATTGTTATATGAAGGCGTCATCTTTGTCCCAATAGCTGTGCTGTTAATTAGAAGGAAATAGTCTCCGTTAGAGGTAAAATTCGCTGAGCATTAACACCAAGGGAGGCATATGAACTAATCATTCAGTGGGTGGTATCAGAGTGTAGTAAAATCCGTGAATCCACTCCCCCCAGGACCTATTCATGTCTCCATGGACGTTACATATGCTTATATGAAATTAATCTGTAATTATATGAGCAATATAGAAAAACATATTTTGACACTTCCCTCTATCAACCAATGTTTTTGGTTAGTTCACTGAGGTAACAAAAAGGTAACACTAAATTAAGAACAACAACCCATACATAATATATCAAAATATGCCATTGAGCACCCGAGAAGGTTATAACATCTTTGTAGATATATGAAATCCTAAGTCCTTCTCTTTGGTTAATGAATTATTATTCAGTACATACTTTAAGTTAACGAGGTGTACTCGATACAACATTATGTGATAAAGTTCGTCATTGACTTACGGCAGGTGGTTTTCTCTGGGTATTCGGTTTCCTCCACGATATAACTGAAATATTGTTGAAAGCGGCGTTAAACACCATAGATAATTTAAAATAATAAAAATGCGATGCCCGCTTGGCAAGAAGCTATGAAATTCTTTTGATGATGTTACGATGATAATTTTCGACATTTCTTAATGTATAAGCGGATTCAGACAGATATATTTTTCGTTGAATCAGTAGCTATTGCCCATGTCGGACATATTTTGATAATCGGTTCCAGATAACATACATTAAGCTCTCGTTACCTATTGCATAAAACTATAACAGAATTTAAGTTATATGCTTAAATTCGTTTATCTCGTCGGGTATTCTACGACTACGGGATTGTATTCAGGGTTTTAGGTTTACAGTTTAGAGTGACGTAATGATTCATTACCAGGCAAGACGGATGTTGATCAACGATTAATTTTAATTGTTTCGCTTATATGAAGTGTCTTATTTTCATATGTTTAGTTGATACGAATGTATCTTCTTATCAGATCAGATCTTATCTTTTGATTATTAACCTTAATATCAGAGTTTACATGTATCTGATATATTTTTATCTTAATTTCAGATGCTTAGCTGATATGAACTTATCTTATTATCAGTTGCTTAGCAGATATGTACTTATCCTATAATCAGATGTTTAGCTGGTATGTACTTATATTATTTCAGATGTTTAGCTGATATTTACTGATCTTATCAGATGGTTGGCTGTTATGTAGTAACTTATTATCATATGGCTTAGCTGATATGAACTTACCTTATTTCAGATGTTAAGCTGTTATGTTTTTATCTTAATTTAAGAGGTTTTATTTCAGATGTTTAGCTGATAATTACTAACCTTATTATCAGACAATTACTGTAGCTGTTATGTATTTATCTTTTTTCAGATGTTTATCTGATAGGAACTAAGCTTATGATATGTACTTACCTTGTTATCAGAGGTTTAG
>MJUT01002590.1:2799-20377 GCA_002080005.1 Gigantidas platifrons
GATGTATATCAGCTGCTACGGCGGCACTATCAGTAGATTGATTCGTATCTACATATACCTGATCACCATTATTAGGTATTGTCCGTTCTACTGCCGTATTCGTGTTAGCGAGGAATAGTTGGCGTACTATATCAACCTTCCACGTAGGATCGACTTCAATACCTTTTTCACTTAGAAGTTTAACGTATTTATCTTTAGTCCAGCGCCTAAGATCATTAGAGTCATTAACATTAGTTTTGCGTTTTCTAGTAGATCTTGGTCTGTAGCTCATGTTGATTAATATTGCTTTTAAAGAAATGGAAAACGAATAAAATTGTTCAGTTCTATTCCTTCCGATTCCTTCACAGTAAGTAGTGTAAATGACTGTGCATGTTTCAAGACAAACAATCCTTTAACTTACTGGAAATGCTGACATGTGAAAAGGTCGGGTTACATATCTTCGATATTTAGCAGAAACAAATTTAATGGTTTTTCTACATCCCCCCGTACTGCAACATGTTTTTAGTATAAACAAAATAAAAGTAATGAAATGTATTGATAAGAACGCCCAAGCTGTGATGAGGTACAGATGTCTTTGTGTGTTATAAACTAAATTTATTACCTAAATTCAAATTTATTTTCAGGTCGGCTGGGGAGGGGAAGGGGTGGTTTGAGGGTGACTCTACTTGATTAATTCATTACCAAAACAAAAAAACAAAAAAACAGACAGCCACCCAGCTGTATTGTTAAATTCCTTCAAATTATGTGCTCCAGTTGTATTCGTTTGATTCTGGTTATTCTTTAGTTGTCTTAGGAGAAGGAGGCGGCGGTATTAGAGAGGATCAGATATTACAATTTTTTTTCCCACACATAGATTTCTATTTTTTACTACCATAAAATGAATTTGCTCTATAGTTTCATAATATCTAAGATTCTGGTGTATATATGTATATTTTTTTTTTTGGACAAACCCTTGAAATTCAATAGAAAAATGTTGTGTTACATTTCTGGCATTTTTGACAACATATTTCGACGAACATTTTTTCTGGAAAGAGATATTTCAATGATATTTTATGGGCACCTGCATATAATAATAACACACTGCCCGACACTGGCATATATACATGCAGCAATAAGATATAAAAATACAAGGCTATGGAAAGGTAAAAGGAAAAAGAGTCATTTTTTTTAACTGGCCATATCCAATGGAAACAATCTTTGTCACCAAGAAGCTTGGAATTGAGGAGGAATTTTCAAACGCACAGATGATCATATATTTGAGAAGACACTGAAAATATAGTTATCTCCCATACACCAGGCCTACACCCTTAAAAGTAATCTGCCATTTGTTTTGCTGCGAGTAATACGATTGGTCAATATAGGTATTTATCATATCATTAGATATTCATGACATATGATCACTCGCATGTGGCCCATAGTGGTGTTTCATATCAGTTAAGGGGAGCAAGTTCACGAGAGAAAGGATTTTAATAAAAACCAATATGATTGATTTGATTTGAATTTTGGTGTTTTAACGCCACTTTCAACAATATTTCAGCTATATCATGGCGACCAGTTTTAGTGGTGGAGGAAGCCGGAGTACCCGTAGAGATCCACCGACCATGAGCAAGCAACTGGTAAGCTTTATCACTTGCGGCTGCGAGTCGAGAGGCACCCTTTTTTGTAATTTACAAAGCCGGGCGCGAACACACTCCGTATTGGTGATAGGCTTGTATGAGTTGTTAGATCCAGCGACCTAACTCATTGAGCCACCCGGGCCCCCTCAAAACCAATATGTTTCTATGGGCTTGTGTTTGTCAGAATTGACGCTTGGAGTAGTATTTCACAATGAACATTTTCTTTATACAGTGAAACCTGTCTAATCAGACATTACGCGGAACCAAACAATTATATGTCGGATTTGACAGGGTATCGGAATACACAGGGATAAGTATTAAAAGGAAAGTGGAGCAACACTGCCAGGTCGGTCAATTTAGCAATGAACTAAAATTCTTCGCCATTAACTGTCGGAGAAAAAATAATTTTACTCACAAACTGAAAGCAAATACTTTTAATATAAAAATACAATTTAAGTTTAGTAATCAAAGATATAAACCGATTCCTAATAATAAAAGTATTCTTATTCTATCATTTATTACAACTAGACAAAACAAATTATTTGTTCATTCCTACATTTTAAAAAGGTGCAAAAAGTTGAAAATTATTGTATCATATTAGGAATATACAATGGCGAATCCAAGACTTCGTAATATAGTATATATAAAACAATATTATTTACCATATTTCCAAAATCCAAATACGAGCAGTAACGTTCCATACTGAGAAACCATTGTTCTGAAATTTATTAAGGTAGTATTAAACCTTCGAATAGAAAAAGTCATATATTAGAATAAAGCTGCATGTTAAGCTAATGACTAGCACAGCTATTGTTATTGAGGTCATAAACACACACACATATATAGGGGCCGTCGTGGTCGTGATCGCATAGTAGTTGGATTTATAACTACATATGCAATCACTGTCTGTCACCACTAACGTTGTGAGTTCGAATCACACTCAGACGAGGTGTACTCGATACAACATTATGTGATAAAGATTGTCAGTGACTTGCGGCAGGTCGTCGGTTTCCTCCGGGTACTCGGGTTTCCTCCACCTATAAAACTGACCGCCACGATATATAGCTGAAATACACATATATTCATAGTATAATAATAATTTTTCAAACAAAATTCTATTGGTTTAGATTATACTTGATAGCATTCTGTTATATTTTTTATTTTCAATTAAATGGACTAGATTTAATTTCACTCTATCCAATATATTTGAAATCCAAGTATTTTAAACGTCTTTGTGAGCAAGAAAATCAAAGAGCTAGACAGGATAAAATCGGCTAAAGTCACCTATGTCTGAAGGAGGAGATCCTTCGTTTTTACCTATGTTCATAAAAACTCAACACACATCGACATCAGTATCAGACTATAATGGAATAATATAAACATATCGCTTGTAAAAATCGTAAATAAAAAAGAGGCAAGTCATAAATCTTAATGTTATTTACAGGAATCTGGAAAGGGTCAGGTATCAGTGTTTTTTTTTTCTTATTCGTTATAACACATTACTGTTATCAGTAAAGTATCAGTGTTTTTTTCTTATTCGTTATAACATATTACTGTTATCAATAAAGTATCAGTGGTTTTTGTTCTTGTTCGTTTAAACACATTACTGTTATCAGTAAAGTATCGGTGGGTTTTTTTTTCTTATTCGTTATAGCACATTACTGTTATCAGTAAAAAGAAAAATACGAATCCAAGATGGCCACCATCACAGGGTTAAAATCTTTAAAAGCTTTTTCATCCGAAAAAAAAACCACCATTAAAAACTGAACCGTAAATAAAAAAGGAAACTCATCTGGAATGTTCCTGTAGAAATTTCGTAATATTGTACAGTAAATAAAAAATTGATGGTCTTTGGTTTTAACCATGGTTCGATTCATCCATCTTCCACATACGATACGAGTACGCTAAACATTAATTCCACTAGACGGTCTCCATTTTGAATGATTTTATATATATTTGATCGAATACGTATCTAGTAAAAATACATTCTTTGGTACAAATTGCTCGTAATAAAGTGAGTGATTATTGTTTACCACCAAGTGGAAAAGTTTTCAGCTATACCATGGCGAGAACAATTTACATTTTGATGATATGATGAATGACCACTTTGTACTAGACCAACGCGCTAATTGGACTTTGAGAGTCCTAGTGCACTGTAACAACAGTCCGCGGGTAGATATGTCGCTCCACTCGGACACATTATTCCAATTTCGAGCCAAACAGTCTTTGTCCGTACTCCGAAATTATGCGTGCTTAGAGGAGGAACAAAAAATACCAATTTTACTGCCTTTGATTGAAGGACTGTCGTGGTCGTGATCGTATGGTAGTTGGATTTACAATTACATATGCAATCTGTATCTATCTATTGTGAGTTCGATACAACATTAAGTGATAAGTTTGTCAGTGACACGCGACAGTGACATGGTTTTCTGTGTGCACTCCTCCTTCCTCTACCAATAAAACTGACCACCATGATATAACTGAAATATCGTTGAAAGTGGCGTTAAACTCCATAACCCTAACTCTTAACCCTGTCTTTGTTTGATCCGACAGAACACGAGGCGAGGAGCATGCTAAACATAGCACCGTCAATGAGGTTGTGTTTTAATTATAGTGGATATCAAAGTTTTAAAGATAAATGTTAACATACCTCAGCCCTCTAATTTACAACCAGAAAAACAGGAATTGATATGAGAATGACACATTGATTGATATTAATCAATTTTAAGGAAATACATTATAGGGAGAGGAAATTGTCAAAACAAAAATAGGAAGTTAACAATCGTTTAATTATGATATAAGTATGAATTGATTCATATAATAGAGATGGTCCTAAATGGTACCAGGAAAATGAATATATAAACATAGACATAATTATATGTCATATAGAACTTCAAAGGGGCAGTCATGGTCGCGATCGTATGGTAGTTGGATTTACAACTATCTATGCAATCAGTGCCTATCACCACTAACGTTGTGAGTTCGAATCCCGCTCAAGGTAAGGTTTTACTCGATACAACATTATGTGATACAGTTTGTCAGTGACTTGTGACAGGTCGGTGGTTTTCTCTGGTTACTTCGGTTTCTTCCACCAATAAAACTGACCGCCACAATATAACTGAAATATTGTTGGGAGTGGCGTTAAACACCATAACCATTTGTAAAAACCACAGTGAATCAGTAATATAATAGAAACGTAGATATCTAAATATCTTATTAAGTACCTACGGCACTTTTCTAAGATAACCTTCATTACATACGCTCAAGTCAAAAATATTGGAAATTCAAACAACTTCAAGTATTTTGGAGTAAGAACACCAAGGGTTGCGTGAGAGTTATTGCCCTTTGTTTTAATCATTTACATTATGTTGGAACAATAACTTTCAATGATAAATACACATGTATAGCGAGAACAAGTTAATTTTCAATGAGATAATGATGAGGCCCGCTTTGTACTAGACCAACACGCTTAGTTGGATTTTTATAGTGCTAAGCTCACTGAATCAGTAGTCGGTGGATTGACATGTTGCACCACTTGGACACATTATGAAAATGCCGAACTAACCAGTCTTTGCACGTTCTCTTTAATGCTGCGTGCTTAGCGGAAAAGCAACAAATCCACAATCTATCGCACTCTAGGCGAGCACGCTAACCATTACGCCACCGATGCTGTTGTCATTACTAGACATTTCCATTATTATATATATATATTCCCAGTATTTGATTTGTTTGTATGTTTGTTTGATGGTGTTGAACGCCACTTTCGACAATATTTCAGTTATATCGTGGCGGTTATTGACAAACTTTATCACATAATGTTGTACACCTCGCCCTGATTGAGATTCGAACTCACAACATCAGTGGTGATAGGCACTGATTGCATAGGAAGTTGTAAATCAACTAACATACCATCACGGCCACGACTCCCCCGGCCCAATATCAACACGAGTTGAAACGTGTATACCATATATAATAATATATTGAATAATATATCATACAATAGATCAGGAAGTTTCTTCTAATGACACAACCAATGTCAATTTAATTAAAATATAATTTTAATGAAAATATTATGTATTCAAAAATGGGAAACGTTCGATGTTCCTGTTTTATGGTCGACTATTACTGGATATCAGTATATCGACTAATTTAACACACAATTCCTGTTGTACTTATTAGAATTGAACAACCAATGGTATAACATATTGTAAGTGACAGGTTTCACGTCTTCTGTCGTCCGTCGTCTGTCGTCCGTTAACTTTTCACATTTTAATCTTCTCCTCTGAAACCACTCAGCCAAATGAACTGAAACCTGGTAGGAAGCATTTATGGAAGGTCCTCTATAAACATTGCTCATTTCTTCGCGATCCGTTGATAAACATTGCCGCCACAAGCCATTCTTGTTTCTGATTGGCTGATTTCTAAAAAAAATCTTATTCTCTGAAACCGCATGGCCAAATGAATCGAAACGTGGTAGGAAGCTTCCTTGGAAGGCTCTCTATAAAGATTACACATTTAGTTCCAATCCGTTAACAAACATGTCCGCCACAGGCCATTCTTGTTTCCGATTGGTTGATTTCTAAAAAATTCTTCCCCTCTGAAACCACTTTCCCAAATGAACTGAAATTTGGTAGAAAACATCTACGGAAGGTTCTATATAAAGATTGCTCATTTCGTCCCGATTCGTTAGAAAATATGGCCGCCACAGACAATTCTTGTTTCTGATTGGTAGATTTCTAAAAATCTTCTCCTCTGAAACCACTTTGCTAAATGAACCGAAACTTGGTCTTGGTAGGAAGCATCTATGGAAGGTCCTCTATACAGATTGCTCATTTTGTCCCGATCTATTAACAAACATGGCCACCACAGACAATTCTTGTTTCAGATTGGTCGATTTCTAAAAATCTTCTTCGCTGAAAATGCTTAACCAATTGAACCGACACTTGGTAGAAAGCATCTATGGAAGGTCCTCTATTAAGACTGCTAATTTCATCCCGATCTGTTAACAAATATGGCTGCCATAGACAATTCTTGTTTCTGGTTGGTCGATTTTTAAAAATCTTCTTCTCTGAAACTGTTTAGCCAAATGAACCGAAATTTGGTAGGAAGCACCTGTGGAAGGTTCTGCATTAAGTTTCCTCAAAGCAGAATGAAAGGTGAGCGACACAGTCTCAGCCCACTGAGCCTCTAGTTAAGTGTAGACATGTTAAAATATACTTACTGTAATTGGTCATGTATGGTATGCATTTATGTCATCCTTGTAATAGAAGAATGGAGAAAAGCCCAGAAATATAAAGCGAAATGATGGGAAAATCCCAGTCCTTTGGTAGGAGTTAGGAACCCTTAATATTTGAGGTGGATATCTAAGTACCAACTCAGTCAGTGGTGTTAGGCTTGTTGTCAGAAGTACATGACGGTGGACCACTCTGTCAGCATGTCCCCCTCTAACCTTTATGATTTCTTGTGTATAATACTCTGACAAATAACCTGGTCAAACAATTTTCTCTTCAATAAAATGAGTACTATTATTATGGACATCTGAGTAGAGTTAATAAACTGTGATTACATATATTTATTTAAATTCTTTTTCACACATATTTGTTGTAAGTGTATGAATTGATGATTGAAAAAAACCCAGATATTATTATTTTTCTAAATGAGCAACTTAATATTATTTTTCTCTTTGATTTTGATTAGTCTAGTTATAAGTGCCTTGTTTATTTTATATACAAATAAAATATTGTACGATTATTGGTGTTCATCCAGTTTTATCACTAAGAGTTATTTCCCTTGCCTTTTTGAAATTAGGGGGCCAATAAAAGGGGCAAATATTATAAGATATAAAGTCATCATGTGATAAGTAGAATTAAAAGACATTATTTTAAGGATCTTAAATATTAATTTGTAAAATGATTGGTCAAATGTAATGTAACATATTTCACATGATTTGTTTTCAATTTAATGGTAGGGGCCGCTGTGATCGTAATCCTATGGTAATCTGATTTACAACTACTATGCAATCGGTGCCTATAAACCAATAACGCCGTGAGTTCGAATCCCGTTCATGACGAGGTGTACTCGATGCAAAGTTATATGATAAAGTTTGTCAATGACTTGCTGCTGGTGTGTGGTTTTCTCCGGGTACTCTGACTTACTCCACCAATAAAACTGACCTCCACGATATAGCTGAAATATCGTTAAAAGTGGTGTTAAACACCATAACCTTGAATTAAATAGTTAACACTTCAGATTCTAGTCCTTTAATCTGCCGACTGATCAGAGATTTGAGAGAAAAAAGAAGGATATTTTAACATCTTTAAAGAATGTTTTTATTTTCACAAGAATGACTCATTTTTGGTCATTTTGTTTTTCAAAGGGAAAATATCTCCACACTTTATTACCCACAACATACAGGAATAGATTTATACTTATCCATACAATTCATAGACATTGTAGGAAAGCCAATTCTTAAATTAAATTTGTAATGTATGGTTACTTGTATGAACTACATGTATTTAATTTTCTTGGGGCAACAAATTTATGCAAATGTTAAGGATTGATAAATACAAAGTTGTTTAACCAATAAAAGATTACCATATTTTTTTGGACTATGCATGTAGACCAAAACTGTTTTAGATTCAAAAACATAATTTTACTATTGTCAGTATACAGAGAGTATAATACTTATGGATCTATAACCCACATAGACTTTCTGGAGGCCGTCATGGTCATGATCATATGGTAGTTGGATTTACAATTACCTGTGCAATCAGTGCCTATCACCATGAAAGTTGTGAATTCAAATCCTGCTCATGATGAGGTGTACCCGATACAACATTATGTGATAAAGTTTGTCAGTGACTTGCGGAAGGTCGGTGGTTTTCTCTGGGTACTCCGGTTTCCTCCACCAATAAAACTTACCGCCACGATATTCTTGAAATATTGTTGAAAGTGGTGTTAAATACCATAATCCTACACTTCCTGTTCAGAGAAAATCATATGTGATGAAGTAATATGAAATTTCAAACTCCTTGATTACCGTCTTTAGATGTGTATAATATGCAATAATGTATTGTATGCATGTTTATTGTAAAGATACAGTCAAACCTGTATTAAGATGTCACCTTTAGGGGTGGTCTTATTAGACAAGTGGCCTCTTAAAAGAGGTTTAATTGATATGAAATTTTCTCTATGACAGGACAAGAAAAAGGAGGTGACCTTTTTAATACACGTGACTGTGTAGGCAGGTTTGACTGTAAATATTCAACTTGATTGGATGTGCAAATGATATTTAAGACCATTTTCAACAATATTTCAATTATATCATGGTGGTCAGTTTTATTGTTAGATAAAACCAGATTACCGAGATGATAGGTCTCAGACCTTTCATAATTCAATTGCAGACTTTATCACATAAGCTTGTATCAGGTACACCTCGCCAACGAAGCACCAGATCTTATCGGTGTTTGACTCTGTTTGCATTGTTATGTGTAAATCGAACTACCATACAATCAGGGCCACAGAGACCCCTTGTTCACTTTGTAACTAATTTTATATTACATGTACATTGTATGTTATATTGGTGATATTTTTCACTTGTTATCATGCTTCATAAATACAATATATGAATATAATGTTGATTTTTTTTCTGGCCATATTGAAATAGAACTATCTAGATTTCATTTGTTTTTATTCAAATATTTATCAGATAAGAGTTTCATTACAGTCTTAACATTTATTGAAATGCAGAATCCCACCCACGCACTTAAATATCCCATGAAAAATTGCCAAAAGACGGCAAAGTTGTTTTCCACTTGGGGTTTAAATCAAAGGTATTCCCCGGGCCTTTCACTGACTTGAGTGCCTAGGTGGGATACTGCACCTCAAGCCCACAGCAGGGTGTCAAATATCAACTTTAATATTTGGATTTTTGGGGGAGGGTGGGAGCCTATAAATATCCCATGAAAAATTGCCAAAGTACGGCAAAGTTCTTTCCCACTTGGGGTTTAAATCAAAGGTATTACCCAGCCCAGGCCTTCAATGACTTGATGTTAAAGTCTTGCAGCGAAATGGGGGGGGGGTCCCAGAAATATTTCCTGTATGCCCAGATGTCGATTCAATGTGCAATTACAGAAATATATTTATTATTGGCCGCTAGAAATCTTTTAAGTTACATTTTGCTCTTATTTTTTTTTGTTGGTCTTGAGACATATTGACTTATTGGTCGCTAGCTTAGTGGTCGCTAGCTTGAGCCTGGTATCAATTATTAGACAAATTTCAAAAATCTACGACAGGACAAGAACAATGAGACCTTTTAATACAGGTGACTGCTTAATAGAGGTCACCGCATGGGAAGCTTTGAAAGTATCAATCTGTTGCAGGCCATCTTATACTTACTTTGGATCACGAGTCATCGATGGTAAAAATGTCTATGCTTGTACATGTGATAGGAAGAACAACAATAAAATATATCCTTTTCTTATGTTAAAATGTATCTCAATTTCGGATATGTTTTGTTAATCTTCAACAAATTGATTAAAAAAATACAATACCATTAGAACTGTTACAAAATCGTTGAAACAGACACAAATTTGATACTCCTAATATACATGTACATGTATACATGACCGTTCATTTTCCTGGCCGTGACTTGCGGCAGGTCGGTGGTTTTCTCCGGATACTCCAGTTTCTCCACCAATAAAACTGACCGCCATGATATAACTGAAATATTGTTGAAAGTGGCGTTAAACATCCTAACCCTAACCCTTAACCCATTGTCCTGGATTTGCACAAGGACTTAAATAAAATGTGACTGGCTAAAACGAGTTTTATGGGTCTAAAATTCCCCAATTATTAATGAAATGATGCGATCATGCAAATATGTTTACATCCATGTTTTTGTATCTTGGATATCAGATGCAATTTGCCAATTAGTGTTCAGAACAATTAAAACAAACGAGTTTATTTATTAATTTATTTAATTTTGTACAGATATTTTTGGTATAGAATTTTCAGGTTTTTGGTTTTAGTTGTAAATTTCACTATCTCCACAAACCACTGCCTCCAAGCACACAAACCACCTCAATCTACCAGCATTCTTTAAATTGGTTGATCTTCATAAAGACTTCCCTACCAGGAACCCAAGAGCCACTGAAGCAGAAGAAATATCAATTATTTTTTTTTTTAAAGCATGTTGCAAAATAATGTTTAAAATATAAAGTACAGTTATAAATCATTCTTCTGACAACAAAAATATCTATATAATAAACATGTATAACAACTTTCGACATTTTTATTTGTCAGCTATTTTAGCCCGCAAAACATGTTCAACCCCGCCACATTTTTCATCAGCATAATGTGCACCATTTATCCACAGACTGTTGCTTCAGTGAACTAGAACTATAAAAATCCAACTAAGCATGTTGGTCTAGTACTAAGCCGACATCATCATCATCTCATCGAAAATATATGGCTGCTATAGCTGGAAAGTTGCTCGTTTGGCGTGAAGCAACAGTCCATCACTCACTAACATATTTCCCAGAATTATTTTACCAATTGATTTTCGTTCTTGTGTGTGTAAAGCATTCACGTCATTAGTGTAAAGTTCAGCTATGGTTGTTAAGAAATAAAGAAAATTATGGGTTATGGGTAATGGTGTTTAACGACACTTTTAACAATATTTCGGTTGTTTCGTGGTGGTCAGTTTTATTGGTGGAGGAAACCGGAGTACCCAGAGAAAACTCTCGATCTGCCGTAAGTCACTGACAAACTTCATCACATAATGTTGTATCGAGTACACCTCGTCTGAGTGGGATTCGAACTCACAACGTTAGTGGTGATAGACACTGATTGCATAGGTAGTTGTAACACTACCATACGATTTAGGCCACAATAGAAAATTATAAAATTTCATTTCTACATATGACTAAAAAAAAAATAATAATAAAAATAATAACGTCTTTCCTACCTGTTTGGTTTTTAGTATTGTAAACAACTATTGGCTTAGATAACTTACATGTAGGTAATGATGATCCAGAGAGGAAATTACCCAGGAATCCTCTACCTCCGTAGGAGTAAGGTTGTTGTACATGCTGATGATAATTTACTGTTGGATGGGGATGGTGTACTGCTGCATAGCTAGGAAATGTTCCGTATGCTCCTCCAAATCCTGGAAATCTACTATATGTGCCACCGATATCTCCGAACCCATATCCTCCTCTGTATGACCGGAAGTTGTTGTGGAATCCGTATGGCAAAGCAGACGACAAAAATATGGAACAGCTAATAACAAACAGAATGGCTATATATTTCATCATTTTGAGATTGTTGAGAGATAATAATTATCAGAATTATATTTCGTTTTATGAATTCAAATTTGAAGATCGACATATTTATAAGGTATTCAGATGATGACTTCATGGGATGTTCCGATTCATGTCGTCAAACTTTCGTCACAACATGTACATACGTATATATAACATACAAACATGACAGTTGACGGCTTAATTAGATCAAAATTCTCATCGGGTATTATTACGTTGTCTATTTTAGCCGTTTTCATGTAGGTAGATAACAAGACTTTTGAGGTCTATATATGTGCCCCCATGGTATCGTCCACCCCGTAGTCAGCGCTACGGTACTGTCATGGTTCATTAGATATATTAATTATCAAAATTTACAGTTCCTAATAATATAATTATGCGACATTAATTAATGAGAAAAGATATAAGGTGTAAATAGACGGAACAGCGATTTTATTGGGGGCTTTTATCACCGTTTAGCCGAATTTTGCTATTCTTATCAGGAAATTTTGTTTTCTTACTCCCAACGACTTTTAAGTTATTTGGCTTTTGAAGCCTCTGACGTTGTGCATACCTGATGAAGGGTATTCGGGAAACACGTCGTAAGAACTAAATTAGATATCTGCGTCTTTGTTATGCTAGTTGACTAAACTGACCAAAAGGTTTCCTCGTTGAAGAACATTAAGTGTGACTGTATCCCCAAATCAAATTCAAATATTTACAGTTTTGAGATATATAAATACGAAAAAGGGACACTAGTGCTCTAAAACATAGTGTTTCAATATGTAGTACGACCTCACTGTTACAGCAAACGAAGGTAGATAGATAACCGCAGTTGGACACCTTCTGCTATCGTCTAAATACTAGTAAACGTTAGAGAATACCGAAGGGCAATAACAAAATGACAATCCAGAGAAACTGGCAACATAGGATACACAAGACGAAGAAAACCAAAACAAAAACTAAGTTCGAACCATCTCAGGATATTTGTTCAGACTATCATGTGCATCACAACAAAACTAGTTTCAACAATTCTTTGAGGTTATCTCGATATCCACATCTTTTTTCTCAGAAACATGCTTTATCCCATATATATGTTCTCCGACATACACGTGCTACAACGTCATACTTTATAACGTCTTGCAGATAAAACAAATTGCATGAGCACGTAACAATATTTTTGCATTATGTTCTCACTGAACTTGATTAAATTTGAGACTTTCATGGAATAAGATTGTGAGATTTGTAATACTATAAATTCTAATTGTCTGCATTAGAATAGAAGAACGGTTTGTAGATACCAAATGGATAACAAAAGGACAGCCAATACAATGACCAAGAGGAAATGGACAAAACGAGAAACTATCGTTCACAAGGCATTGCACATGATGATAATGGTTGAGCAGTATGTACCCTACTAAATTCCAGAGCTGAATACAGGTGCTTCGGAATGGTAATAGATTTCCTGTTCCTTTAGAGGCACATGTCGTGTTGTTCATGTTACAAATCCGGTGATGCTTCATGAACGGGAAAATGAGAGGAATTTACTTACGGAGACGTATCCTTGGTCATCTGTGACTGAGACATTTCGTAACAGTACACCAAGCCATGATGGCGACCGTGAAACATTGTAAGTGATGACTTCAAATTCACCCTCGGAATCTATGGTTCAGAAGCCTTCCTGTTAGCATCAACCTTATGTCGAGGAATCCTTATAGGAAACCCAAGTTATAGAATACCGTAATAACTGACACATATGTATTTCATATACAGGCGCTACATATAAAATAAAACGTTTACAATGGAGAAATTGAAAATATCTCTTTTCGTATTTTCGTTCCCAATCAGTACTCGCTGTCAATTTTCAGGTATTGATCAAGGTATCAAGCAAGCTTACATAGGTCTGTGGTATCCTTTTTCCCAAAATGAGGTGGGATAGATCAACATTGTCACCATACTTTGAAGTATTCAGGGTAAGGACATATGTAGAGGAATGTCCTAAAGAAAATGTAGCTTTTTTTTTCGTTTTTCTCGAGAAACCCCTGCATGAAGTCTGCTTCATACGAATAAAGGAACAAGTTGATGAGAAGAAGAAGACATGGATGGTTAGTACCAATAGAAATTCCAACTGTTTCCACCAAACTCAGGAATTGAAGGATATTATCACATGGTTTGTAACTAGATTAACATGACGAGTTCTACAAGTGGAGCAGAAATTGCTTACCCTTTCGGAGCACCTGAGTTCACCCCCAGTTTTAAGTGGGGTTCGTGTTACTCGATCTTTAGCTTTATGTGTATGCTTTGTTTGTCCTTTGTCTTTTTTTCTTTTGGCCATTGTGTTGTCTGTCCTTCGATTTACGGCTTCTGATTACTCCTTTGGTATCTTCAAACTCTACATATTGATGAATCCAGAGTACTCTTTGTTTTAATCAGAGTGGGTTTCTACAAATAAGATTTGGCCATTTATAATGCAAGGTACCTACCTTGGCCAATCTTTTTATGAAACTAATTTGTTTCAATCTGTCTTTTTGCATACACTGGGTATTGGTTGTGCAGCGGGTAGAGAAATCAAATGTTTTAATGCTATTGGAGGAGGAGAGTTTTGAATGCATGCACTCGATTGTATGTATTCTAACAGATCTTAAGATTTTTTCCCCCGAATAAACATCTGACTCACAAATATATAAATATGTTCAAATATTCTTCTATACATATGAGCAAGAGATAAGATACTCTCATATTGACAACTAGCTTTAGTAATTTCACAATTTGACCTTTTTCTGTTTTCCTTAAAAAAAGCATTAGTATTTCAAATATTTTCTTCTTATCTCAAAAGTATATAAAGTATGGTTAATATTATAATTTATCAGAAAGCAGTGTCATAAAAAGCAACAAATTGTAGTGTTTGATCGTTATGATAAACGTAGACATCAGATGTAGTGCGCATGACGCGTTTCTGTAATAACCTACACCCGGTAAGCTCAATATCGAAAGTTTGGAAAGCCAAATCTTTAAAGTTTTGGGAGCAATAAAACCAATGGGCCTAAACAAGATAGCCCAAATCAGCTAAGGTCACATATGCCTGAGGGAGGAGAACCTTACATTTTATTAAAAATCTGAATTGTGACATTACTGTGGCCTTTATATTTTTTTTAAAGAACATACAATTTCACAGAACATTTTTATATATCAAAAATCTGTTTAACTGTAATTACAAACATTTCTTCCAAAAAAAAGCTATACATTTGTAATTTTAAGGAAAATTCAAATGATGTGATTATGGTTAATTATAAGAGGAATATGATTTTCATTTCCCCGGTATTAGTCACTGGTCAAGTAAGTCAAAAATAGAACATATAGTTACAACAACAAATATAATACCCGTGTATATACCGGTAGAACATAATTGAGTCGTCACCTGTCATTTTATGCATGATACTAGGCAATATGACACACAACACATCGGAACTTCCGATGAATAAGTCACTAGATCAACCTATAAATATGGCGATCTTTAATATTTTATTCACAAAACGCAATTTGATTCTGAATAAAAAGTGTCTTTCAACCATTTAAAATGATGAAATATTTAGCCATTCTGTTTGTTATTAGCTGTTCAATTATTTTGTCGTCTGCTTTTCCATACGGATTCCATAACAACTTCCGGTCATACAGAGGAGGGTATGGATTTGGAGATATCGGTGGTACCTACAGTGTATTTCCAGGATTTGGAGGAGCATATGGGGCATTTCCTAGATATGCAGCAGCTCATCATCATCACNCCTTACTACGGTGGTGGAGGATTCCTGGGTAATTTACTCAGTGGATCTACTTTACCTACAAGTAAGTTATTAATATCCGATACTGTAATCTTTTTTCCCACATATCTGAGAATTGCTATCCTGCTACCATTTCATGTACATCTCTTTTTATAGTAATAATTTCATAGTGATATAAATTTGCCGTTTGTTACAAAATTGCCTGCAAATCTACAAAAATCGAATAATAACGGGTTTTATTTTTCATTAAAAGATTAAGGTTTTACGTATTCCTTCTGCTATATAGTGTTACTGTTATGGTGTTTAACACCACTTCCAACAATATATCAGTTATATTGGGGCGTCCATTTGTTATAAGATGTTTTGCAAACCATAATTATGATACTCGTTCATTGTAATAGCTAATATCCGCCTTACTATAAGACCGACGACGTCGAAGATCGAACATTACTTGAATTTTGGTCTATTTATGTAGTAAAGTTGACCTTTGTTGTTTATCCTTTTGTCCCTTTTCCTTTGGCCATTGTGTTGTCTATTCTTCATCGATCTACGAATTCTGATTACCTCCCTTTGGTATCTTCAACCTCTTCTTCTGTTAAAGAACATTCTTTTTTGTATTTTCTTTTTCTTTTTATAAGATTTCTCGCAATTTGGTGTCGCGTGAATACTTTCAAATATACAAAGTGATATTCCCGATATTTAATTTATAAATACACATGAATTTGTGATTAAATGGAAATTAAAGGAACTTCAATAAACAGTCTCAGGTTTAATAAAAAAAACAAACAAAAAAACAAAAAAAACGTAGATATCAAATTTAGTGCGCACGACGTGTTTCAGGAATAACCTTCATCAGGTACGTTACTGGAATAACCTTCATCAGGTACGTTACTGGAATAACCTTCATCAGGTGACACTCAAAATCGAAAGAATGGAAAGACAAATAATTTAAAGGTTTTGGGAGCAATAAAACCAAAGGGTCAAAAGATGATAAATTAGTTAGATGGACTCAAACCTCGTCGCGAAATGATTACATTTTAAAATGGCATTTTAAGTTCAAATTAATGCAGTTTTAAGTAGAATTTCTAAATTATTAGTTAAATGAAAAGAAACTAGAAATGTTTTATGGACAATTTGAAAATTGACAATGGTCATTTTACTAGTATTTTATATATGAAGAAGTCATGAATTAGAGAGACGTAACCGGCTGTTACAAAGAAATATAATTCCGTTTGAATACAGGGGTTATGGTTAAGATGTTTAACGCCACTTTCAACAATATTTCAGTTATATCGTGGCGGTCAGTTTTATTGGTGGAGAGAAGCAGATTACCCGGAGAAAACCACCGACTGACAAACTTTATCACAAATATTGTATCGAGTACACCGCACCTGAACGAGATTCGAACTCGTAACATATATTGGTGATATATATACACTGATTGCATAGACCAGGGGCGTGTTTTTTTTGCCTTCTTCCGGGTCTTTAATGAAGATCTTCCACCGAGGTGTGCAAACGAATGACAATTGATCTCTTCCATAGATAATCATAGAAGAGGCAATAAAATACGAAAGATTCAAAATGGCGACTTATGTTGCCGAATTTGTTATTTTGAATGAAATAATTGATTTTAGAGATATTTGTGAAGGTAGCACAGATGACACTAGTCCGAGATTCCTCTGCCGTCCGACAGCATTTTTCGACTTGCTGGAGCGGCTACAGCAAGTCGAAAAATGCCGTCGGACGGCAGACGTATCTAGGACTAAGATGACACCTTTGTAATATTATGTACAGTTGCGTCTTTGATGTATGTATCTCCCTATTTTTGATTGATTGATTTGATTATTTTTGGTGTTTAACGCCACTTTCAACAATATTTCAG
>MJUT01002591.1:47113-57234 GCA_002080005.1 Gigantidas platifrons
TTTTGTCATGAAATGGTTGAGCCCCAGATATAGTGTCAGTCTCTTTTGTCATGAAATGGTTGAGCCCCAGATATAGTACCTGTCTGTTTTGTCATGAAATGGTCGAGCCCCAGATATAGTATCTGTATGTTTTGTCATAAGATGGTCAAGCCCCAGACATAGTATCTGTCTGTTTTGTCATGAAATAGTCAAGCCCCAGATATGTCGATCAGTTACCCCTGCAAACATTTCTTCTCTATCGCATATTACATTGTTGACTGTGGATAACACTATCATCAGACTGTGGCATTCATTCTTTTAAACCAAATCTTTATGTATTTTGTGTAATTTGAAATATTTTTTGTCATTGTAGGAACTTGTTAACGAAAAATAAATAGAGAGCTAATACATGTACATGTATCATTATCAATATGGCAAGTAAGGGCAAAGAGACAGAAAACTACTTCAGGATATGCATTTTAGTCGTGGATCATATTAAAAATGCGTTGGTTGATATGTTTAAATATTATCTACGTGTATATAAGAAAAACATGTCCTTCGAGGAGTTTATTGATGCGCATATGGCAGACATCAAATATCTGAAAAGATCAAGAAACCTTTATAAAGAGGAAGTTGACAAGTTAATTGTTGGTGATAATGCTATATCTGGTATAACAGTAGATGATTTAGAAGTAACGCTAGTGAGACGTCTGCTTGACAACCTTTGCCCAGATTTGTTTATGGATGATGGCTGCAAAACACTGCAAGAGTTCTTGAAAAAAAATCAGCATGATATTTATCATCTCTTTAAATTCAATGCACCATGTTGCCAGTGTTCACAGGATTATAAATTTCCTGTAACAAGCCAGTTGTTGCAAGAAGATCAATATAAGAAAATGTTTATATTGTCACCCTGTACAAAGTGCGCTGGTACAAATTGTACGGTATGTTCAGTTTCATCATGTATTGATACAGAGTACATTGAGTTTAACTACAAAATAAAAAAAGAAGTTGTTGGGCATTTCTCTCCTATTTTTAAAGCGATGCTGAAATTTACAGATATACGTAACAAAGCTTATGGGCATGCAGATGCAACAGTGATACCGAATGAAATCTATGATGTTTATAAACAAGATATTGAAGAAAACATTATGGTATTGGCTAGATTCTGTGGAAATGAAGAGGAGACACGGCTGGCATTGGATGATGTACAGAAACGTTCGTGTGATGAAACACTCTGTATTCAGTATCAGAACAGGCTTATAGAACTGGTTCAAAGAGAGAAGGAACTGGAGAAAGTATGTAGAGTAATATTTACAAAACGTTTATGGTGTTTAACGCCACCTTTCAACAATATTTCAGTGATGTAGTGGCAGTCAGTTTTATTCGTGGACAAAATCACAGACCTGCTGTAAGTCACTGACAAACTTTATCACATGATGTTGTAACGAGTACACCTCGTCATGAGCGAGATTCTAACTCAGAGCTTTAGTGGTGATAGGCACTGATTGCATAAGTTGTTGTAAATTCAACCGTACCATACTATAACAACCATCACTGCGCCATTTTACTAAAAAAAAGTAATCTTTTGACTGAGCGTACCATAACAACACCAACTCACTGCTCTAGTTCATGCCAAACTTTATAGAAGGCAGTGGGAATATATATCTTGGTTTTGGACAGGCACAGAAATATGGCAGGGCTAAACCAATTAATATATCCCAAACAGTATCAATTTATCGCTTACATACAGGTAAAGTTAACTACCAAATAATCTTAGGAATAGAAGTTCAAAATATTACCAGAAAACGGAATATGAACAAAATTCTATATGAACAATTGACACATTTATTTCCGTATGATGATCTTTAAAGACTAGAGTACATGTATGTCCATACATGAACCATACCGGTATATGAAACAACAGTCTGTGGGTATACATGTTGCATGACTCGTACACATTTCACTGAAACTGAATATACCAGTCTTTGATTTTACTCCTTAATGCTGTATGCTTAGCAGAGAAGCAGCAAATACAGCATTCGACCAGACATACATATACATTGTAACACTGAGCTTTGATAGGATACTGTATCGATGAATGTATTATGTAGTGAAGAAATTCAGTCACATCTGTCTTATGTGACCTTCAAAGGAAACATTGCACAGGTGGTCACTATATTCAGGTTTAATTAATATGAAATGCACTTTGAATGAAAATTGAAATTGAGGACACAACAAACAAACAAACAACAAACAAATATGTTATTGCCAATCATAGGTGCCTGTTAAGGCAGAACAATTAACATAAATTGTATACAAGTGATTACATTGATTTTAACAGCAATAATTACAGATAACCTTTTAAAAAAAAATTTTAAAAGAAAGAAGATAGAAAAAAAAATAGAAAAAAAATACAAGCTATACAAACAAATACAGGATCCAGGACTCAATACATTATCAGAGGCATTTTTAAAATATATATATTGTTGATTTTAAATATGAAACTGTTAAACTAAATATTGCCTGAAGGGGCTTCGCATCTAAAAGTATACAATTTGGTTAATAATAGATATAATTTATCATCAACATAAAAATACTCAGCAGACAAAAGCCAAACAAACTTAGAGGTATTATCCACAGGCATTTGACCGATGGACCTTAATTTCCCCGTGTTTGCCACGGGAGTACGTATTTTCAGGGCTAGTAACGATGTAGGGGCTCTATTTAATTGTGGGTCCTGGGTCCACACGAATACTAGAAAAATACACAAGGTAAGAAACAAAATTGTCCACAAACCCGGNTATGATAAGTTTCCATAGCAACAAGCCATTGTACATTGTGTGGTTAGTTTCCATAACAACAAGTCATATAGTGTTTTTAATATTCAGTGATTTGATGGTGTTTAATGCCACTTTCAACACTATTTCAGTTATATCATGGCGATCAGTTTTATTGACAGGTCAGTGGTTTTCTCCACAGATATTGTTTGTTTCCCCAAACCTGACCCTCCCAACCAGGGTGAGTAGGTAGGTAGGGAAATATTAATTTTTTCAAAAAGTATTTGTAATACTTATTACTATAATAATACAAATGTAGATATCTAGATAATAGTATGTATGCAATAAAGTGCATACCAGGTACTCTTTTTTTTTTGCATGGCTTTATATCGTTATAAGGATCAGACATAGACATCCCATGAAAAACACCAAAAACAAGCAATATTGAAATTTCAAAGTGAAAAATATCTGGAGAAAACTCTTAATTCTGCACGTCCACACCACTTTGGACATTTATATTAGCAGATTTTGGCTATCCCCTTAGGCCCTTTGGTTTTATTCATTCAAAGACTTTTAGATCATTTAGCTTTTAAATAATTTGTGCTTTGAATGTCGTGCACACTACATGTAAATTTGATATTTATGTTTGTATCAATTTTGATCGGACATTTATTGATTTATACATCTTGCACTTGTTTGCATGTTAAATGCACTGTAAAATTTGTGGGTTGATTCTTCGATTTTATTGGACAAAACAGTCTCTTTCAAAACACTGAAACAAGCTAACAAAGAATTTCAAACACAGATACATATTTACATGTACGAGACAAGTTCAAATCCTATTTAATGGGATTTCTCTTGGGAACAGTTTTTCCCATTCTCATATGCATTCAGCACAAACAGGCAGAACAATACGATGGGTCTCCAATGAGTCCCTGTCCCTTTCAGCACCCACTTCTGTACAGTAGGCACAAATATCTGGCTGCACAATACAACAAAATGGGCAAAAGACAAAAGGAAAAACAACCTTCTGCAAAACACTACACAGAAAACTAAATGCCGAGTAACACGAAACCCACTAAAACCGAGGGTGAATTCATGTACTCCAGACGGGTTAGTAGTTCATGCTCCACTAGTGAACTAACTCCATAGGTGAGATGCAATCCATCTACAGTTGAACATTTCAAGCACCTTTAAAAGAGTCACATGAAACAAAAGAAGACATGAAATAAAAAGTAACACTTCAATGTGAGTGGACAACATATATAAGTACATATTTTTAACAAATGAACTATAATATTTATAATAAATGTATTTGTACCTTTGGTTCTGATAAATTTTGAAAATCATAGAGTGGAATTGTTTGTAAAAATCCTTTTGTATTGTGTTCAATGTCCAGATAGTTGTAAAAAAGTTGATAGATGTTTGTAATGAAACATGTAAACTTTCGATTGATTTTTTAATTTTTGGTGTTTCAACAATATTTCAGCTATATCGTGGTGACCAGTTTTAGTGGTGGAGGAAGCCGGAATACCCGGAGAGAACCACTGACCATGGGCAAGCAACTGGCAAACTTGATCACTTGCGGCTGCGAGTCGAGTGCACCCTTTTTTGTAAAACCGGGCACGAAACTACGCCGTATTGGTGATAGGCTTATGCGAGTTGTTAGATACAACGACCTAACTAATTGAGCCACCCGGGCCCCCTGTAAACTTTCCACAATGCTAATGTCAGATAGATTTGAATAATTAATTAAATACCAAAATTAAACACATCAAAATTAAACGTTCTCATTTTGACAGAAAACCGCCAAAATATCCCGACGCCAAAATATCCCGACGCCAAAATATCCCAATTTACGGTAAATAATTCCTTGTGTTTGTTTGATGACAAGTCTTTAAGACAATAAAGTGAGGGAGTGTTGTTTAAGTGAGCAATTGTTCAGTTATCTCATATAGGAATAACAAGCAATGCCTGCTTTGTACTAGACCAACATGCTGAGTTGGTTAATTACATAACTACTTCACTTAAACACAGTCCCCAGTTAGAGATGTCGCTCCACTCGGACACATTATCTTGACTCAACAACACAAAAAATCATTGAAAAAACTAAGTCCAAAGTGGCCTAGTCCAAACCTGTAAAAAATTTGGGCAGCACAGCTCCTAGAAAAGTAGTTTTTTTTGCCCCCTCCCTACACCCACGAATATTTTTCTTAATTTCCTACTCCATTTCTTAATAAATACGAAAAACCTTGTTATATTAAGATTTTTTTTTTAAATTAAGAAAAGTTAATTATATTAAGAAATGTTTTTTTTATATTCAGATGTCGCTGACAATAGGCAGAAAATCGACGACATTAATGACAGACACATACCATTAAACATTCGGAGTAAGTTATGTTGTTTTTTTAATTTAGATAAAATGACATGTTTGTTGGAAATCTTTTCTTTTCTTTTTTTTTTGGTGGGGGGGGGGGATGTAGGTCAAGATGCTAAAGGATTGACAAAATCCTGTGTGGGATTATGTCAGAAAAGTATAAACATATCAAGAAATCAGTGACTGTAAAACGAAAAAGGACAGACCATCCAATTGGAAAATTAACCGAAATCAATTGAAGTTTGATTTCAATTCCATGAAGCAAATGTATGGTACATAGGTGTTACTTGAGATGAACAGCCTCGTCATGATATCAGATTTTAGAGTAAATTAGATGCAATGTTATTGGGCTGAGTGTGGTGGGCACGTGACACCTAAGTACCATACATTTGCTGCATGGAATTGAAATCAAACTTCGATTGATTTCGTTTAATTTTCCAATTCCATTTAACAAATATGGTATATAGCTGTCACGTGAGGTGTTTAGAGAAATTGCATCTATTTACCATAGTTTATTAAGTGACTATTAATGACAGTTAATCATATAAAACTAATAAGTTTTAATCATTTATATTATTTGGGAGATTTACGAAAGCGCAGATTGGCATATCAAAAGTGCAGATTTTTTATTACGAAAGCGCGGAATAAAATCAGGAAATTACCTGTAAAATGTATATAAAAACCGCGGATTTACCTGTAAGATGTACCTCTTCCGGGGAGGTGTAAGTAGGATTTTGAGCAGGATCTTTTTTTTAAGTATATTTCGTAAAAACATATATACATAAGATAATTGTCATAAAAAGATGTCGAGAACAAAGTCACTAAAACGTCTAAAACGTTCATAAAACGGCATCTAAAATGTTCATAAAACGGCAATTTATTAAAATGCAGCACTGTGTTAAGAGGTCAAAAGGATTGTCTAAAAATCGAGTACAGTTACATGTCGGTTCTTGCCATAAATTGATAGCCCAAGGATTTGATGTAGTCAACTCTGGAGATTTTTTCTTTCAAAACATTGTCCACTCTGTATATATATCCATCGTGCATTAAACTCTGTTTGCCTTTGTTTGTCTCCGAAATTGTATAATCCATTTTAAAATAAGCTGAGTATGTACATTTAAAAAGTAAAAGTTTTTAAAATATCTGGTTAAAAGGTAAAACCAACACTACTCAATACGAATACTCAGGTGAGACTAAAATTGTCAACAGGTAAGACTAGGTAATTAGTTACAGGTAAGTCACAGGTAAATGAACACAAATTCCTCCGCGTTTATGATGACAGGAAGTCCCGCGCTTTTCATACATGCACCGTTAAAATTTCAAACCCACGCTTTTGTAAAGCGCCCATATATTTACTACTTATCTATGTTACACAATCAAATATTGCAGAGGGTCTCGGGTGGCTCAATGAGTTAGGCCATTGGATCTAACAACTCATACAAGCCTATCACCAATACGGCGTGGGTTCGCGCCCAGCTTAGTAAATTACAAAAAGGGTGCACTCGACTCGCAGCCGCAAGTGATAAAGTTTACATGCCCAGAGTCAGTGGTTATCTCTGGATACTCCGGCTTCCTCCACCACAAAAAACTGTTTGCCATGATATAGCTGAAAGTGGCGTTAAGCACCAACAATTCAATTCAATTCAATTCAATTCAAAGTAATATTACACCACAATATCATGAAATTTTTGGATTAAATATTTTTACTTAATATGCCACTTAATTTAACTAAAATCAACTGCATAACATTAAAAATCCGTTCAAAAGCAGAATTTATGAGCAAATCGCAAAATATTTTACAGCAGATAATTACGGTTGTTAAAAACAGTAATGCAAATGATATGCGCGTGACCCAAGAAGTGAACTCTTTCGGGGAGATTGTATAACAGGTGTGTTCGATTTGTGTTTAAATTATCTCCCTTTTGGAAACCTAGCTGTCAAAAGTAGACATTTATTTTTATGTTGATATGTTTTATTGATATATGTTGTAATCATGAGGCTAATTGTAATATATTTATCATATTTAAACATTGACAAACTTTTGCGAATAAAATTTGTTAAGAAATTTGCAGAATTAAAATTATAACCATACCATTGTCAAGGTGACGAAAGTTTTATATAATACTTAATTTTCAACTCGTTCAATGAACCATTGGCTATTAACAGTATGGCCTATTAATAAAAATAAAGATAAACAAGTATGGCCTACTTAGTATAACTTTGATGTTTGAAATATAAAAAAATATAACTTTTGATCCTGCGTCTGTCTGTCTGTGAGCTTTTTGTTTGGCAACCACCAAGCGAGACATATCCAAACACGTTCGTGTTACAGAAAGTGATTGAATTAGTTGACGATGGATACAAAATGAGATTAAGACATATCCAGGGGTTGTTCCACTGGGATTTGAGCTTATGGCAATAGGAATTAAGGCTAATAAGTTTTCAATACTTTATATAGTCAACAAAAGGCATGATATAACAGAACATAAAAATAAACAATTGTAAAGGCTTCAAATAAATATTGTACAAAAAAAATAGATGCAAAAACGGCTGTAAAATACCGATATAAAAAATAACCTAGGTAGCACTAAGGTTCGAATGTAAAAAATCAAGCCAGAAAAACATGATTTGGCGAGCAGCTAACACAAAGTTTATATTTTAAAGCATTCTGGGGTTCATGCTAATCTAAATTTAAAGCTGAATATTAACCAAATTTAGTCTCCCATTTTAAGCTATCCCAAAACAAATAGATTGGGAACTACTCCTATATCATCTTCGCTAGCCAACGGTTACGATTCGGGTCCCCCTTCTCTTCACCCTTGGCGGATCTAGAATACATTTTGAGGATTCCCGCTTTAATATTTCATTGGTTACGGCTACCAGTACACGTATCCAATCAGAAGACGTCTTACACGGAGCACATGTTATCGACGAAATGTAAACAAAGATGGCAGCGGTCACAGAGTTGTGTCGACTCTGTCACGAAATATTGCCCAAACCTTTCACTTGGTTGACAGTAAGTGGTTCCAAATTAAATTTATCACAAATAAGTTTTTCTTCACTGGGCACTGCCATTTTCAACTCTCCAACATACGTATAACAAAACAATTCTGATTGGCTGGCGATGACGTCTATCTAAGGGGCGCAACTTCGATAAGCCACCAGGTAGTATTGAGCGCGAATTTCAAAATGTATTCTAGATCTGCCAAGGATGATGAGAAGGAGGACCCGAATCGTAACCATTGGTTAGCGAAGATGCTCATATAGAAGCAGGATCAAAAGTTATACTAAGTAAGCCATACTGTTAATAGCCAATGTTTCCTTGAACAAGTTGAAAACGTAAATATTAAACATTATATAAAGCATTCGTCGCCTTGACATTGGTATGGCTATTATTTTAATTCTGCAAATTACTTAACAAATTTTATTTGAAGAAGGTTGTCAATGTTTAAATACGATAAATATATTACAAATAGCTTTATCGTTACAAAATATATCAATAAAACATATTAACATAAAAATAAATGTCTACTTTTGACCGCCAGGTTTCAAAAAGGGAGATAATTGAAACGCAAATCGAACACACCCGTCTATCTTTTCTTGTTTGGCAATCATCGGACCAAGATTGTCTTCACGAGGTATAGTGATCGGCAATCATCGGAACAAAACAACCGAAAGTTAATTAGTCTCCACATCAATGGCAAGACCGAAAAACATGCACACGGATTTGCAGATTTGTTGTTGTTGGGAACATATTTCGACTTGAAATACGCACAAGTAGCTTAGTTAAGGTACCGCCATATTCCCAAATGGAATTTTCAGGGAAAAAAATTTTCACCCCAAACTGGTGTAATATTACACATTTAAGATGGCTGCTGTTACTAAGAATAAGATTGTTTTTCAATTGTTCATTGCTGCTTTAATATCAATCTAAATGAGCTCAAATGTTTACTGCAGCTACATGGAAATGAGTAGTTTAACATATATTCCGGGTTTTTCTGTGAAATTTTTCTTTCAGCCGATTTATACCGATTATGCAAATTAGGTATATTTTGATAAAAGCTCACATTTAAATCTTTTCCTCTGAAACCACTGAACCAAATTAAGCCAAACCTGGCAGAGATGGTCCCTGTGTGGGTCCCTTTCAAAATAGAGTCCGACAGCCCCACCCTCCATTCAAGATGGCTGCTGTTAGCCTGTTACTAGAAATAGAAATTTCTTCAATTGTCCATTGCTGTTTTAGTATAAGTCAAAATGAACTCAAATTGTAACTGCAGCTATATGGCAATGAGTAGTATAACATATATTCTGGGTTTTTCTGTGAGATTTTTTCAGCAAGTGTATTCCGATTAGGAATATTATGACATAATAATCACATCAAAATCTTTTGCTCAGAAATTTGAGTTGAAATGATCTTTGGGTGGCCCACTTTCAAAATTATGTGTAACACCCCCATTTTCTATCAACTTTAGATGTCAAACTGAAAACCAGGTGAGCAATTACAGGCTCCTTGGAGCCTCTAGTTATGTGGAAATCGTAACAGACATCACAACACTGAATTCAGAACATAAAGACACATAATAGGACAACACAAAAAGCTAAAAAGATGAGCAACTCATACCCTACTAAAAACATGGGGTGAACTCAGGGTAGCAGTTCTTGCTTCTTATAAGATACCCTCCATTTTACTCTTATATACAGTCAAGTCTGGTAAAAGTCTTATCAGTGATAGAATATACAGTCAGCTACATTATAGGTTCAAGACAATATATGGATAGCGAGAATATATAATCGGTAACAACATACGGTCAGTATACGGACAACAACATTACATGGTTAGCTGCAATGTACGATCATATATGATCAGTTACAATATACAATAACTAAAAATGACAATATATGGTCAGATTAATGCAAATTTAATGTAAGTTTTTACGTACTTGTCTGCCATGTACTCATTCTGTAAAATCTTAAATGAACCGCAT
>MJUT01002591.1:75649-86187 GCA_002080005.1 Gigantidas platifrons
TTTGCCCCAAATTCAATAATATTTCATTAGTTTGTTCAATTAAAAGATGTTTAAATTTTACATCAAGTTTTTTCCCTGGGTAAGTTTCAACTAAAAGTTGGTTATTGAGTATTATATTCTAAGCTGGGATCACCCCAGAGTTTTTGTTATAAGAGTTTTAACATGCTGGGATCTCCCCAGGAACATTCAGTTAATATTTTGTTCATTTTACTGTAGTATACTCCGCTGGGATCTCTCCGGAGTTTTTGTGATATAGTTTTAACCTGCCGGGTTCTCCCCAGGAACATTCAGTTAATAAGGACACGGGTGGCTCAATGAGTTAGATCGCTGAATCTAACATCTCATACAAGCCTATCACCAATACGGCGTGGGTTCGCGCCCGGCTTTGTAAACTACAAAAAGGGTGTACTCGACTCGCAGTCGCAAGTGATAAAGTTTACCAGTTACTTGCCCATGGTCGGTGTTTCTCTCCGGGTACTCCGGCTTCTTCCACCACTAAAACTGGTCGCCATGATATAGCTGAAATATTGCTGAGTGGCATTAAAGCACCAAAAATCAAAATCATCAAATCATTCAGTTAATATTTTGTTCAGTTGTTGTAGTATACTCCGCTGAGATCTCCCCATAGTTTTTGTCCCCCGATGCTTCGTCGAAGGGGACTATAGAAATGGGTGTCGTCCGTCCGTGTGCTTTTTGGTTTCCAGATGATAACTTGTGAATGAAAAGTCAGATTGAAGCTAGGTTTGGTATGTAAGTGTATCTTATGAATAGCTAGGTCAAGTGCGATAATGACAATTTTTCGACTATTTTTACTAGAGTTGTGCCCCTTTTTATACCTCAAAATTGCTAAATATTTGGTTTCCAGATGATAACTTGGGAACAAATACTCAGATTGAAACTAGGTTTGTTATGTAAGTGTATCTCATGAATATCTAGGTCAAGTGCGATAGCCATCATTTTTCGAAACATCTTACCAGAGTTACATCCCTTTTTATACTTTGTCCGTGTGTCCCGAATTGGTTTCCAGATGATAACTTGTGAATGGAAAGTCAAATTGAAGCTAGGTTTGGTATGTAAGTGTATCGCATGAATATCTAGGTCAAGTGCGATAGCCATCATTTTTAGAAACATCTTACCAGAGTTACATCCCTTTTTATACTTTGTCCGTGTGTCCCGAATTGGTTTCCAGATGATAACTTGTGAATGGAAAGTCAAATTGAAGCTAGGTTTGGTATGTAAGTGTATCTCATGAATATCTAGGTCAAGTGTGATAGCCATCATTTTTCGAAACATCTTACCAGAGTTACATCCCTTTTTATACTTCAAAATTGCTAATATTTTGGTTTCCAAATTATAACTTGTGAACAAAAAGTCAGATTGAAACTAGGTTTGGTATGTAAGTGTATCTCATGAATATCTAGGTCAAGTGCGATAGCCATCATTTTTCGAAACATCTTACCAGAGTTACATCCCTTTTTATACTTCAAAATTGCTAATATTTTGGTTTCCAAATTATAACTTGTGAACAAAAAGTCAGATTGAAACTAGGTTTGGTATGTAAGTGTATCTCATGAATATCTAGGTCAAGTTCGATAATGATGATTTTTCGACACATCTTACCAGAGTTACATCCCTTTTTATACTTCAAAATTGCTAATATTTTGGTTTCCAAATTATAACTTGTGAATGGAAAGTCAAATTGAAGCAAGGTTTGGTATGTAAGTGTATCTCATGAATATCTAGGTCAAGTGCGATAGCCATCATTTTTCGAAACATCTTACCAGAGTTACATCCCTATTGCTAATATTTTGGTTTCCAAATTATAACTTGTGAACAAAAAGTCAGATTGAAACTGGTTTGGTATGTAAGTGTATCTCATGAATATCTAGGTCAAGTTCGATAATGATGATTTTTCGACAAATCTAACCAGAGTTACTCCCCTTTTTTTACTTCAAAATGGTCCTTAGATGGTCCCCTTTCAGAATGAGTGATACAGGCTCTCCTGACCCTCTAGTTTACAGTAGTTTCAAAATTTAATCTTACGATGTAACCTTGGCGTCGGGGGACCAGTGGCCAACAGCCTTTTATTGTCATAGTGTTTTAACCTGCCGTCATATCCCCAGGAACATTCAGTTAATATTTTGTTCAGTTGCTGTAGTATACTCCGCTGGGATCTCCCCGGAGTTTTTGTCATAGAGTTTTAACCTGCCGGGATCTCCCCAGGAACATTCATTTAATATTTTGTATAGTTACTGTAGCATACCCCGCTGTGATCTCCTCAGAGTTTTTTAATAAGTCCTGCCTGATGGGATCTCCCCAGGCATATCCTTATATTTGACTTAGAAAATTTGTAGAATAGGTTGTTTTTGTTATCCTGCCTGTCCAGGATAGTTTTACCATTTATACATGTATTTACTCTGCAGGGATCTCCCCAGAGTCTTAAGAGTAGTTTGACTTTTTGCTATATTTGGTTAAAAGTACTTGTTATGTCTATATAGCTAGGTTTTATATTTTTAAGATGAGTAACCCCCACAGAAGCCAAAACAGTATATGCATGTATTAGAAGTAGATTTGAATAAATAATATTTTGTTTCTTATCTTATCTTGTGTTATGTATAAATGTATATTTAATAAATTAAACTATAGTACAATATAGTTCATAATTTACATAGCAAGTCATGTAAACATATTATAAAAAGAACAATAAAATAGTTATTTTACCATTGAGTTAGTTCAGTCTAATCTAGTAAATGTTTGAAAGATACCAAAGAAGTAATAAGCAGTGGGTAAATTGACAACACAATGGCCACTAGTAATAAATGTTTGAAAGATACCAAAGCGGTAATAAGCAGTGGTTAAATCAACAACACAATGTCCACTAGTAATCAATGTTTGAAAGATACCAAAGGGGTAATTAGCAGTGGGTAAATTGACAACACAATGGCCACTAGTAATAAATGTTTGAAAGATACCAAAGCGGTAATAAGCAGTGGGTAATTCAACAACACAAGGACCACTAGTAATAAATGTTTGAAGACACCAAGGGGGTAATTAGCAGTGGGTAAATCGACAACACAATGGCCACTAGTAATAAATGTTTGAAAGATACCAAAGGGGTAATTAGCAGTGGGTAAATCGACAACACAATGGCCACTAGTAATAAATGTTTGAAAGATACCAAAGCGGTAATAAGCAGTGGGTAAATCAACAGCACAATGCCCACTACCAAGACATGTTTGAAAGATGCTAAAGCGGTAATTAACAATCGTACATGGAAGAAGGACATACAACACAATAGCTATAAGAAAAAGGGCAAAGGGACGAACAATGATCTATATAACACTACACAGAAAATTAACGATTGAACAACATGCACCCCTCACAATGGATGAATGTGTGTGCCCTGGAAGGGTAAGCAGTTCCGGTTCCACCAGCGATACCCATCGTGTTACTTTTAAAGAACACGAACAGCATATGCTATAAAAATCGTGTTGGAGACCAATATGCATATTTAAGTACAAATAATATAAATAAACCATGCACTCGATACAAAACAAATGGAGTGAGTGAGTGATTGCTGTTTAACGCAAACTCAGCAATTTTTCAGCTATATCTTGGCGAGAATAAGATAATTTTCAAAGAGATGAGAATGAGGTTCGCTTTGTACTAGACCAACATGATTGGTAGGATTTTTTATAGTGCTAACTCACTGAAACAACAGTCCACAGATAGACATGTCACCCCACTCGAACACATTATCCTGATTCCGAGTCAACCAGTATTTGCACTCTCTCCTTATTGCTTCGCGCTTAGCGGAGAATCAATAAATACCAATTTGATAGGCTTTGATTTGACCCGATCGGGACTCGAACCCACGATTTACCACACCCGAGTCGAGCAGGCTAACCATAACACCACCGATGCGTTTCAAAGCAAATGGGATTAAGACGAACCGAACATTGTTGTACCGAGAAAATCGAAGATCACATCACTTCGCAAAGCAAATAACATGAATATACGCGTACGTGTAAATGGAAAAAAAATGAACACCACGAATGCCACTAAGCAATTCCTTCTCCACACGTGGGACTTGTTGTGTTACTCTTGTTACATACCCGGTGATAAATCATGAATGAGGAAAGGACGGTATTGTGATTGTGACAAACGAATTATACACGTACCTGGTCATTAGTAACACAAATATTATGTTACGGTTAGCAAAGTAATGGGAACCTTTTCGTTCAGTAACTTTTTGTTAGCAGCAACCTTCTATCAAGGAAATAGTGATAAGAACAACAAATGAAATCATTGGTTTTGTCGTAAAATTTCGTTCTTAATCTTGGGGTTCATGGTCGTGATCATATGGTAGGTGGATTTACAACTACCTATGCAATCAGCTGTACTCGATACAACATTATATAATAAAGTTTGTTAATGACTTGTGTCGAGTACTTTTAGTATGAAGTTTTCTTTGAGCAATCCGGTTTCCTCCACTAATAATAAAACTGACAGGACTATATATATATATATACATGAGCAGATGTATATCGCTTTTCATTCTTCCCTCGTACCATCATTACCTGCTTCTTATCAGACACCCGCCGACTAATACTAATAACAGAACAAGACGGTGTAAAGAGGAGCACAGTTTGAACCCATTTAACTGTCTGTTCAAAAACACTCCCACCAAGTATGTTATCAATGAAAACCTTGAGCATTTTTATGATATCAGTTTCAGAGAATTGCTTTGTAGAATTAGAGTGTTATTTTTGATGATACTCCCTGGTTGTCCAATTACGTTTGGTAATATTCCCTGGTCGCCCACGTTTATTTTTGGTGATATTCCCTGGTCGCCCAAGTTTATTTTGGGTGTAATTGCATGTACACCTTATATCAGAATGCTGTCTTCTGATTGGTTGATGAAAGGGGTATTCTTTTACCAATTCTTAGTTTTTTTCAGCTTTTCCGCGAACTGTAGGCAGAACAAAACACACTCACGCAAACAGGTTCTGAAGTATGTAAATCTGGTAAAATCCAGGAGCTTCCGGGGGGCTTTGCCCCCTGGAGTCCCTACCAGGGCTTTGCCTTGGACCCACCGGGGGCCTTGAGCGGCCCCATGACCCCTCGCCGAAATTATGCGTATACTTCGATTTGCTCTAGCTACGCCACTGCAACGGATAGTAATCATGTGATCCCTGCATCTCGAATCTGCTATGTACGTGACAAACAATATTGATTGATGTTTAACGGCAAGTGGGGTGTATTTCAACAACAAAAATGGTCCATACGTTCGTAAAATGCTCGGAATGAAGGTTCTTACAATACGGATGAATAAAAAAACATGTCCAGTGTAGAAAAATATCCACGAAGCGTATCACTTTGCGTCCGTTTTGGCCTAATGACGATTGTTCACATTTTGGCGCAAAAATGCATTTCATAACTTCCCCTATATACTATATATATACAATATTTTTTTTACTCTTCCTTTATTTAAATCACTGAAATTCAAGCGACTGTGATATATCACCATTAAATGGAAAAATTCAACAATCTTAACATATATATAAACCTGTAAAAATGAATGGTATAATTGCAAACTACTTGTTTTTGGGGAAGCGTATTTTGAATATTTGAAATCAAATAACGAAACCTATAGAATTATCCGTGTTTATGTTTGATTTAAGGATGATAAGCATGACATCTGAATGTGAATATGATTGATACTGAAAAATATCAGACTGCTCGACAAAGATATGACGCTTGTGAGTCGTTCGCTTCGCTCACTCGCCAACAATTTTCATATTCTGGATCAGCAGGCTGATATTTTCGGTATCAATCAATTCACATTCATTCCGCCACTGGTCAACAGAGCCCGGGTGGCTTAATGAGTTAGGTAGTTGGATTACCTAGCAACTCATACAAGCATATCACCAATACGGCGTGGGTTCGCGTCCGGGTGTATAAATTACGAACAGGTGCACTCGACTTGCAGCCGCAAGTGATAAAGTTTACCAGTTGCTTGCCCGTGGTCTGTGGTTCTCGCCGAGTACTCCGGCTTCGTCCAAAACTGGTCGACATGATATAGCTGAAATATTGCTGAAAGTGGCATTAAAACAACAAAAAGATCAAATCAAATCAATCAAATCCGCCACTGACTGAAAACAGTTCAAATTCCCATTGACATTGGTTCAATTATACAACAATTCGGAAAGTAAGAACATTTTATATACTGGACACAGGAGCCATCGATGCCGTGATCGTATGGTAGTTGGATTTACAACTACCTATGCATTCAGTGCATATCACCACTGATGTTGTGAGTTCGAATCTCGATGAGGGTAAGGGTGTACAACATTATGTGATTTACGACAGGTCGGTTGTTTTCTCCGGATTTTCCGCCACGATATAACTGAAATATTGTTCAAAGTGGCGTTAACCACCAGAAAATAAACAAACAAAAATCAAAAACCATTGTCACTTGTGCTCGACTCAACCATATCAGCTAACCGAACAAAAACTTCTTACATAAAATAAAATAACGCCATTATTAATAGGTTATTATACAGTGTTATGTACAATATGGAAAGATATTGTACGAGTCAGTATTGTATTGAAAACCGTATTGGACGAGACGCCGCAGGCGTCGAGTCCAATACGGGTGTTTAATACAATACGGGCGAGTACAATATATTTCCATATTGTACAAAACACTATAATGACCTATTTATTATACAGCTGAAATTATCAATACTATAACAACAATTTTATGTTATACTTTTAATACAGTCTAAATAGAACAATTGCACAACAGTATTTCGTCACAATTAGTAAAATGTTCTGTATCAATACAGATCCCGTAAACTCTAAAAATGAATTAAAAGCACCAAAATAACTGATCAACAATTCTTCTAAACAACTTTCTTTTTTTTTACTCAAACTGTTAAATATCGAACAAGTTAATTTTTCCCGTATTGTACAACCGGAAGCCGTATTTTTTCCTATTGGACGTCCAATACGGAAAGAATACGGCTTCCGTTACGTCCAATACGGAAAAAATACGGCTTTCGGTTGTACAATGCGGGAAAAATAATGTACGGTCACATGTCTTAAATGGGTCTTTTTGATTGGATTAAAATTATAGCTGTATAATAAATTTCCATATTGTACATAACACTGTTTATTACACACTTAGTTAAAATGAAGGCATTTTTGTATGACCAATATGACCGGAAGTAACCAGTCCATATTTTCACATCCCTGGAAAATAACCTGTTATTGGATTACTACAAGATCATTTCCATATCTAGGCCCATATGCCAATATGGGCCTCGACTTCGTCTCAGGCCAATATGGGTGTTTCTTTTTTAGATGTCGGAAGTATAGTCCAGTCAATCTACGATTTTACCTCAAACTAACTGCAAAATAATTTATTTCAACTGTAATTAGTTCTTGACATAAACATATTAAACATATAAAAAGTCTAGAAAAATCTAAATAGGGGAAAAGGAAGAATTTTATGAAAACAAAATATTCAAAAATATGAAAATAAGGGAGATAACTCGTGTATAAATGGCATATGCTTCAATTGAATTTTTAACTAAAAAAAATCAGATTCAACCGATGGAACAGTAATGGTAAGCTTAAGAATAATAATTAAGATCTATTATTTACAGTTTTACTTTATAAAATGTTTAAGATCATATAAATTCGGAAATTTGCAACAGCCGCCATTGTTTGTTGTCATCCTGATTTCATCTGCTACAAGTACAAATCAATCCACTGAGCATTTTCCGTTCTCACCAAATAGTCCAGTCAATTTATGGGGAAAAATAGCCAAACCTCAAACTAATTGCAAAAGAATTTAACTCTGGATTTTCTTGTGTCAAAATGAAAAATCTAGATAGAGAAAAATATTTTTTTCATGAGATTTTCCAAACCCCTCTCACTATTTCAGCATACATAATTTTTTAACATATACAGTTGTAAATGTGGAAAAAAAGAGCATTCAATGAAAGTGTAGTCATACCAATCATGCATCAAACTAATGAGAGGAGTGTTATCTTTCAAATTGATAAGATAAAATACAGGTCTTCTTTCTGCGCCTTCTCTATTTAATCCAAAAATGTACTAGTACCCTGCCGAAATTAATAAATAGGTGTTGTAGTATTTAAAAAAAGTTATTTGTGCAATTTGTTATTTTTAATCAAACAATTGAGTAAAACAAAGCACAACATAGTAACATATAAAATTATATGGGGCCAATAATACTGATTGTTTACAAATATGTATACAAAATGGGAATTTGGATTATTAGAATTTCCCTTTTCTCTCATTTTTTCGATTCCTTCTTGTTTACACAAAAGAAAATATATATAATATAGAAATTAAGATGCAATTTAATGTTGTTGCTTATAAATAGGTATTAACAAGAAGTCTATTTTGAATAACAGGGTGCTGATCTATATTCCAAATATTAAGAAATATTCCAAAGGAAAATGCAGAGATTTCTTGTGTTTTATCTCGAAGACAAAAAAGGGGGCAACAAGTTATGATAGATATAAAATGTTTCATATTTGAAATAAAAACCTGTTTACTGTTGGAATGGATAACTTGTGCAAAATGGAAGATTTTCAGTTTTTCTAATTTGTACATATTACCTAACATACTGAATTAACTGTCCATATTAAAAAAAATTAAATCTTACCTAACAAGATAGTTTAAAATTCTATCCTATTTTTTTTTTAATATATAAAATGGCCAAAAAGCTTTAATATTTTAATAGAAATATATTAGAAATAGTAGCAGTAACCTATAAAAAGTATTGATGTAGCAGTAATGAATAACGTCTACTGAAGTTGCAATACACATTCAGCATTTAAAATCAATAAGATTGTCAAAACGTAAGAACATGTAACAATACTGATATGTTTCTGATCACATAGTCCTAATTACATATCTTTAGTCATGTCTTCGCCTGTTATATTTTTTAAGTTTGAATTTGAGCAACTAACACCTTTACAGTCTCCACATCCAACTGTGCAATATAAACCATGTTTCCTACCACTACATTTTTAGTGACACAGCTAAGTTTACAGTTATATCTTATTACTTTGATTAGTCGCTCAGGTGCAGGGGGTAAATTTGTTCTTAAAGGAAAAAGTTTACCGTTCACACTTTCCCACCCCCGTTCTAAAGGGTTGATATGATATGTTGTTACTACCCACTCTTGTAGTTGCAGATAAGCACGTTTGCTGTGGTAACATTCGAGAAGCCATGTCTCAGCCAGAAATAGCATGAAGAAATGGCAGTATATGGCATGCGTCCAGTCCAAGTGTTGACTTTGTCTTACGGATATCTCATATTTTCATCGTTGTAGAGCTGGTACTCATTGATTTGAAATATATATCGCTTGAATCAAGATCAAAATGGAAAAGCAAAAGTATTAACTGATCAGTACCTTCGCCAAGAAGAACTGATGGATTGTTGACAGCACTTTCAACTGTAGTTTTGATTCGATTCGGTGATCATTTACTATCCAAATGAGCTTGAAGGCAAGGATACTCCTAATACTCAAACGTCTACTTCTTACCCTGACCTTCACCTTGAGGTCGACCACGGAGGATGATTCAAAAACAAAACTCTATGACAAATGCGATTACTTCACTTTTCCAATAGTCAACTTCCCCTTCATCAGTAGCAATATTCCAGCATCACCAGCATATGGGGTTTACATTTCTCAACTTGTACGTTAGTCTGGAGCTTGTGCCAAGTACAATGCGTTTCTGGACAGAGCTCAGCTGCTGACTCAGAAGCTACTTAAACAAGGCTATGCTGCTCCTAGGTTGAAGTCATCGCTACAAAAATTATTGTTGTGATCACAATCTGATTGACAGCTACGAAATATCCATATCTCAAATGACAATGGATCTTTTATTTTTACGTAGATGTTTTCTTCCTCTATCATTGCCACTACTTTTACCGGACTTTACTGTATATATGAGTAACATGGCAGGTGTCTTATAAGAAGCATGTACTGCTTACCCTTCGCGAGCACCTGAGTTCACTCCCGGTTTTTTGATGGGGTCCGTGTTGCTCATTCTCTCTGTTTTCTTGTGTTGTCCTATTATGTGTCAATACATTCTGAGTTTCGCTTTGTGATATCCGTTACGATTTCTGCATAAAACGATGTTCGGTTTCCTCTTCATCTCCATGTGTTTGTAAGGAGGCTCGTGTCTTATTTACATTATTTGTGTTTGCTTGCACCTAGTGGTGTCCAGCACATATTGCATTGTGTTTTTGTTTTGTTTTTCTTCCTCTTGTATGCCCTATGATGCCAGTGTCTCTGGATTGTCCATTATTGATTGTCCCTTCCGTGTTCTATAGTTAACGTTTATTTGACAATTAAGACATCTGCATCACCTGGAAGTATGTATTGTTGAATATCTCTATTTGAATAATATTTAACTTGGCATGTTAATAACGCTTTGTTTATTTTCGGAATCTGCTAGGAATAGTTCCATCTTTGACTTGAATGGTGT
>MJUT01002591.1:108766-125713 GCA_002080005.1 Gigantidas platifrons
GTGATACTGATACAGTACAGTCAGAGACATAGCATGATAAATCACTGTTACCAATGTATCACTCATCTGGGTAATACTGATACAGTACAGTCAGAACTGTGATAGACGTATCACTCATCTTGGTGATACTGATACAGTACAGTCAGAGACATACCATGATAAATCACTGTGATAGACGTATCACTCATCTTAGTGATACTGATACAGTACAGCCAGAGACATACCATGATAAATCACTGTGATAGACGTATCACTCATCTTAGTGATACTGATACAGTACAGTCAGAGACATAGCGTGATAAATCACTGTTACCAACGTATCACTCATCTTGGTGATACTGATACAGTACAGTCAGAGACATAGCATGATAAATCACTGTTATCAATGTATCACTCATCTTGGTGATACTGATACAGTACAATCAGAGACATAGCATGATAAATCACTGTGATAGACGTATCTCTCATCTTAGTGATACTGATACAGTACAGTCAGAGACATAGCATGATAAATCACTGTTACCAATGTATCACTCATCTGGGTAATACTGATACAGTACAGTCAGAGACATAGCATGATAAATCACTGTGATAGACGTATCACTCATCTTGGTGATACTGATACAGTACAGACAGAGACATACCATGATAAATCACTGTGATAGACGTATCACTCATCTTAGTGATACTGATACAGTACAGTCAGAGACATAGCGTGATAAATCACTGTTACCAATGTATCACTCATCTTGGTGATACTGATACAGTACAGTCAGAGACATAGCATGATAAATCATTGTGATAGACGTATCACTCATCTTGGTGATACTGATACAGTACAGTCAGAGACATACAATGATAAATCACTCTGATAGATGTATCACTCTTCTTAGTGATACTGATACAGTACAGTCAGAGACATAGCATGATAAATCACTGTTATCAACGTATCACTCATCTTGATATGGATATATCTTCAGAATACCTATTGTATTTAGAGTGTTACTTGCTGTCACCTAAAATTCATATAAAGGTAAGTAAATAGATTAAACAGACCAAAATATTTATCAGTATCAAAGAAGAGTGATGCATCTCTCACAGTGTAATGGTTAGCGTGCTCACCTCAAGTGTGTTAGATCATGGGTTAAAACCAAAGACAATTAAAATTGATATTTGCTGCTTTTCCACTAAGCATACAGCATTAAGATGTAAGAACAATGACTGGTTGGCTCTGAATCAGGATAATGTGTATGAGAAGATCTACATGTTTACTGATGTAATGCAGTATCAGAGACTTGGCACTATAAAAGTCCAATCCAGACTGTTTGTCTGGTACAAAGGGGACATCATCATCATCATCGAATGCAACTTGTTCTCACCATGATATAACTGAACAAGAAATGTGTGCATCACAAAATATGCCCATCTATATAAATTATCCAATATACAGAACTAAAGTTATCATGTGACCCTGTTGTCAAAAATTCTATTTATAGTAACAGTGACCTTGACCTTTGACCCCAAAATAAATAGGGTTCTTCCCCTTCCACAGGGGAATCATGTGGCCAAGTTTGGTAAAGATCCGATATACAGAATTAAAGTTATTGTGTGGAAACCTGTGTGGATGCCCGCCCGCCATACCGGGCATATAAAAATTGTCTATTTCACAAAAAACTTCAGATCAAGTAGTTTCAGACAAAAAAGACATTATGAAAAGAGAGTTTAAACAGTGATGGTCAACAATTCTACAAAGATCAACTAAATGAACAATCACCTTTCACCATAACTCATTAACCATGCCATATCACATTGGAAATCAAGGTCCTAGGGCATAGACAGGCACAAAAGTATGGTAGGGTTAAACCGGCTAACATTCACATATCGATGAATGAAAGGCTGTCTTATTTCAAGGAGCTAATAAATGCTGTATAAAAGCAAAAGGATATATTCAAGGTAAACAAATGGCTGAATGTCATATGATCACATGTTAGTGAAATAAGAAAAATAAATAAAGGTTTCAAAATTTGATCATTTATTTCAGCCATCATTTTAACACAACAAGGAAGCTATAACAACAGTATAATAACAATGTACAGTTATATCTTAATGTTTTAGAGTGAAGACACTTTCTCAATGAACAATATGCAAATGAGGGAGAAATCATTTTTTAAAGTCACAACAAACTAACTTAGGATTATTATTTTTTTGGACATATTTGTGTGAAAGCCCTGTCTTTTGAAATGATATGCTATGGAAAACAAGTATGCCTTTTCATTCAAGCTATAAAACAACCGGTGTAGATGGTATTTTGAACCTGGGTTAGACTTTTCAGGTGTTCAAAAAACCATACGACACTGGAACTATAATTGGTTGAAATTTAATGTTTTTAACATTGCTAATTGGATTTCCAAAAGAACATTTTTGTCTTACATTTTTTATGACTTGTTTCTAATAAAAAATGATTACTCCCTCAATTATGACATACAGTATAATGGCACTTACAATAGAAATACTCGTTTGATGATAAACTTACAACAATTTTCGTTCTGCCATATTGACAATGAAAAACAAGATGGAGAGCAAATATTTTGAGCAACTGATATTATTGATGAACATAACATTATTAATTATAACAGGGTTCTATGGTACCATGGTAGTTGAATTAAAAAAATTAAAAAGTGGCTAAAACTGGTTGAAAAAGAACTTGAATACATGGCACCATAGGATCAGACTATATATATTCCATTCAAATCTCATGAATTTGAAAGTTGCAAATCTGTTGAGCAATTTTGATTCTGTTGATTAAAAACTAGAGGCTCATATGTATGAGCCTGTATCATTCACTTGATGAAGAAGATGTATAGGAATATTGCATAGTGTAGCATAGGTTAAAGTTTGATCTACCAGTACTTAAACCTAATAGATATTGTGTCATTTATTGGTACAAAATTGAATCTTCATATCAGGATTATGTTGATGGTGTTTAACACCACATTCAACAATATTTCAGTTATGTCATGGGAGTCAGTTTTATTGGTGGAGGAAACCGGGGTACCAGGAGAATCTTCATATCACAATGCTGTTTAATTCCAAGTTTTTTTTTATTACGATCTGCTGGGGACCATAGAAATTTGTGGTCGTTTAAAACATTTAAAAAAAACACATATATAGAGTTATCTCCCTTGTTAGTTGTTAATTGTGAAATTCTATAAATTCTTCTGCATCACAAAAATGCAAGGAATAAATATACATGTGTACATGCATTATGTATAAAGTTCAAGATTAGGACTAAGCAGTGCTTACAAAAAATGCTGGTTAAACCATTTATACGTGAGGGCCAGAATTATACTCACATGACTGCATCACTTCACTCAGAGGGGAGGTTTGGGTCAATAAAACTAGTTCAACCCTGCCACTTTTTATTGAAGTGCCTGTACCAAGCCAGAAGAGTGAGTGGTCATGTATATGTGTGTTAGGGTCAGAGGTCATGTATGTGTGTTAGGGTCAGAGGTCATGTATATGTGTGTTAGGGTCAGAGGTCATGTATATGTGTGTTAGGGTCAGAGGTCATATATATGTGTGTTAGGGTCAGAGGTCATGTATATGTGTGTTAGGGTCAGAGGTCATGTATATGTGTGTTAGGGTCAGAGGTCATGTATATGTGTGTTAGGAGTATCAATTTTGCATCTATTTCTACAACTTTCTAACAAGACTCTAGAACTGTTCAGATGCTATGTGGCAATTTTTTATTTTTCATTTTATTTTATTATATACATATCTTGTGATTCTTTGTAAACAAATTGACGACTACATTAAATGTTATTTCGTTGAATACTGGTTTCTCTTCCAAAATTTTTTTTTTATTGCATTTCCTTTCGTTTTCTTACTTTCTTTAACAGACATCTTTAAAAGGCACTTTAAGACATGTAACAGAAAATTCATGTCAGAGTGGAACAATTCTAGATGGAGGTATAATGATTGTAATTCATAGTAATGCTGTTGTGTTCATTTTGATTTTACATGTTAATTACATGACTGATAGAGTACTAATTAAATGTAGAAATATTCAAATTAATATCATCAAATATTCCTACCAGAAAATTATATGAATAAACCCCTTTCCTCTGAAAATAATTAAGGATTGATCGCAATTTTTGTTCGGTTCATGAAGAAATAACCTCAATCAGGTTGTACACACCGCGTAGTGGGTTACGCAAGGATGTGTACAACCTGATTGATGTTATTTCGAAATAATTTAATTTGATGTGAATACTGTAATCCGATTGGCTGATCCGCCTGGAGCAACATTGGTTATACTCGATAACCTGGGTTGGTATTGTGACGTCATCAACGTGTTCATCCGCTAACAACAAATTCAAATAGTTACATGAAATAATCGCAATTAAAATCGAGGAATCATTAAATTTTGTTGTAAAAATTAAATTATAAGGAATATTTGAAATTGTTGAACAGGTTATACTTGCATAACCTGGTTTGGGTCAGTTTACGCTTTTCATAAACCGCTTTGCGGTTTATTAAGCATAAACTGACCCAACCCAGGTTATATCGTATAACCTGTTCAACAATTTCAAATATTCCTTAATGAACCGAACAAATAATTTTGATCAATCCTTATAAATTAATTCAAAATAAGGCAAATAATCGGAAATAAATTTAAATAACCCAAAGGTGCCTCATTTAAAGAAAATCACCTTATGACAACGGCACACGACGCCTTGAGAACGACGTCTATTTTTCGATTCCGTACATTGACAAATAACCTCAACTTTTTTAAACCAATCAAAACAGGTATAAAATGACATGTGACTCTAAAATTAATTTATAACAAGATGCATATAATATAAATGGATTGAAGAGTTTTTTTCTCTCCAATTTTAACGGAAATAAATTATTTTTATTTTACATCCAAACAGTTGCACATTTCAACGAATGGATTAGAACGTCTCCCTATTGACAAATCATTGTTTTACTATTTACTAACATTGATGCATAGATACAAATGTCAATACAGTGAAACCTGTCTAAACCAAACCTCCTTGTGTTCAGAATAGACAGGTGTTCGGTTTATACAGGTGAAATCAACAAACATTTCCTACATCATACTTTTATAAAGTTCAGTTCATACAGATTCTGGTTCATTCAGGGTTTGGTTAAGACAGGGTTCACTGTAATATATTATTGGAGGTTAATTATCATGTAATTTTTGTCTAAGTTTTTTTGTTAATTGTTCATACTGGCATCAAATCCCAACATGATATAAAGGACAACTTGGTTGACATTAAACACACATTGTTTTAGAGTCCACCACGACATTAATGTACGTTGATACACATGTAACTGATGATAACAAATCCATTTTATTGATACCAGTTGTTGTGGATTCTTAGATACGTCAATACAGTATTCCCACTAGTATAAGAGTTTTTGCTTTGGTTTATGGAGTTTAATGCCACTTTCAACAATATTTCAGTTATATCGTGGCTGTCAGTTTTATATGTGGTGGAAACCAGAGTATTCAGAGAAAACCACCGACCTGTCGCAAGTCACTGACAAACTTTATCACATAATGTTGTATCGCCTGAGTGGTATTCAAACTCACAACGTTAGTGGTGATAGGATCTGATTGCATAGGTAGTTGTAAATCCAACTACCATATGATCACGCCCATGACGGCCCCTCTACTGTATAAGGGCTCCCATGAAAAAGTAGCCTTATGAAAGAGGTTGTCTTTCTTGAGAGGGACTATATACCGTAAGATAGGTTGCCTTTGTTGGGAGAGGACTTAGAAGAGGGATATTACTGTACAGATGAAAATAACCTGCAGGTACCACACAAATAAAAGGTAAAGACTGCTTTTTATAATGATGAAGTTTGATTCAAACAAACAATAACAGAATTTATGTAATTTCTGGTGTCAATTTAATCTATAATTAGCTCATTAATTAAAAAAAAAAAGAGTAGATATCTAATTTCATGTGCACGACATGTTTCTAGTATAACCTTCGTCAGTTATGCTCAAAGTCAAAAAAGAGATAAGAAAGGCCAATAATTTTAAGATACTTTGGAAGCAAGAATATCATACGAATATTCCTGATAAATACCTGATGATTTTAACCCCCTTCCCCCCAAACAAAATTCAACTAGAAAATTGAATGCCCCCGCCCGTCAAAATCCATAAAATATGCACACCTTCAGTGTAGGTACTAACTGTCCACAAAATAAAAAAGGTCTAGCTTAAAAACTGTAGGAGTTTAAGACAGACAAACCATATATCCTATATGGGGGCATAAATGAAAAGTCCAACTACCTGTCATTTTGAGAATATTTGATGAAAAGCAAAATCCTGTGCACATGCACACCTCCATTATGTGTATANCCCCAAACAAAATTCAACTAGAAAATTGAATGCCCCCGCCCGTCAAAATCCATAAAATATGCACACCTTCAGTGTAGGTACTAACTGTCCACAAAATATAAAAGGTCTAGCTTAAAAACTGTAGGAGTTTCAGACAGACAAACCATATATCCTATATGGGGGCATAAATGAAAAGTCCAACTACCTGTCATTTTGAGAATATTTGATGAAAAGCAAAATCCTGTGCACATTCACACCTCCATTATGTGTATAAACATACTACAAAATATTATAAAGCTGTAGCTCCAAAACTGTAGGAGGAGTTAGCGGGACAAACTATGCATACTATAGTGTGACGAACGGAAGGATGGACGGACGGACGGATAGGGGTAAAACAATATGCCCCCGACCAATAGTCGCTGGGGCATAAAAATTCAAAATTAAAAAGTAATAGGAACTAATTTGAAATCCACAATAACTGGTACCAAATAACAATATATAATGCACAATACAGATAATGCATGCTATGGATTGGATGAAATGACATATTATTCAATGTAGGTTTATCAGACAATGGTTAATGTCAATGTTGTGTCAATGCTTGGTGCATGTGATCGATGATTGAATCCTTCTGTTGTGATGAAACAGCATATTTCATTGCCCATGTTACAATCTTCTCTGCAAATATATGTCTCTCGTTTTCTGTCAGGGTCTTACTTTTGCCACACATTTCTAACAACAACTTTACAGAGTCCATGGGATTTGGAAATGGTGTCTGAAACAGATAAATATAAGCATAGTTGACAGTTTTATGGGTTTATGGTGTTTAACGCCACTTTCAACTATATTTCAGTTATATCGTGGCAGTCAGTTTTATTGGTGGAGGAAACCGGAGTATCCAGAGAAAACCACCGACCTGTCACAAGTCACTGACAAACTTTATCACATAATGTTTTATCGAGTACACTTCACCATGAACACCGGGGTTCGAACTCACAACTTTAGTGGTGATAGGCACTGATTGCACAGGTAGTTGGAAATCCAACTACCATACGATCATGACCACGACGGCCCCTGTGTACAGCTGACAGTAAAAGCTCCTTGTGTCATAATATCTACATGTACATGTAAGTATGGCAAGTCATATTATCAAACAGCGCTTTGGCTACAATGCTCCTTTGAGCAATATATATTTCTGTGCATATTTATGTACTAAATTTTGACCTCTATTACATTCCTGGACTGGGTTGCACAAATTTTTTTTTTAACTTAGAATTCAAGACTGTGATTAAATCATGAAAAGTGAAAACTATAGATAAAAAAATTATAAATTCAAATTCTTTTATTGGCACAAACTCATCAACAGGATATGGTTACAGCCCAATTACAAAAAATAAAATGTGATACAAGTTATAAATGAACATGAAAATTATGCTGAAAAAAATTTGCATTTGTGAGCCAAAATTCCAGCAAAAATGGTAAAGAAATAACATATGTATAATCGTTTGAAAAAATGAAGTTATACATGAAATTTATGGGGAATAATCGGTGGAGACGAACAATTATGTATAACTTTCAAATCCATGCAGTATTTAAAAATCTGACATGACCACAATTTTCCCATTGGTACTGTCACAAAAATAATCTTGTCTAATGGTACATTGGAGGATCTGGTCCCCCCCTCCCCCACCCCAAAAAAAAATTTATCAATACACTTTTATTTTTGGTCAAATTAAACAACATCATACTGTAAATTCACAATCTAATGTGATGTTTTTATTTATGCAAAAAAATGTGATGGGACAAAGATCATATTATTTACTTGTCACATTTTGTAAAAACATAGATACCTGACAACGGTAAAGAAAAATGAAAGTGTAAAAAGACGAACATCATATAATTCAACCTAATTGTTATGCCTTCGGTTATTGAATTGGACTACCATTAATCACTCCTTTCAATAAGGGGCAGTACCAGGTAATTTTACCCGCTTAAAATGGCCTTTGGTACCTCCTGATTTTAAAGACTATTGAATAAGATATCCATGAAAATTGTTCAAATTTTAATTAAAAGTACCACCTGTAAATAGAGAAGTACGGGTACTCTTGAAAAATATTAAACGCCCTGATTGATACATGCATATGTACACTAACCTGTGAATTTTCGGCATACACTTAATTACAATATTATTGATTGGTTGAATTTCATAGTTTTTAACTTAAAATTGTACCTGTATTGCATCAGGACCATTCTTTAATTCTTGCATCATATATTCTTGTTCTTCCTTCAGTATGGCCATGGTTACATATTTCATTGTATATTTCTGATCAGCAGGCATATTGTACCATTCATCAGGTACGTTGATGTATTTGTTTGGGTTGATGATGCTCGTTAAATTTTCTTTCCCAGAATGAAATGTTGCAAATGGATGATGAGGTTCGTCTTCCCACAGAACTTTCCTCGATTTGATCAACCACTCGGACGACATGTACAGTTCAGCATCCTCAACTAGATCCTTGTCGATGCTACCATGTTGGCTTGACCCAGTTTGAAGACTCGTCTGACTTCCCGTTGATACAGAACGATGATAATGTTCAGTGGGGTTCTCACTAGGTAACAGTTTAGCTAGAACTGGTTCACTTGAATTGCGTTTTTTACCCATACCAGATCCTTGAACACTGATCAACGATCCAGATTCCCCTCCCGCTGCTGTTTCATGGGGTGGTATAGCATGAAGGTCAGATGATATATTTTCTCCCGACGTTTGAAGATTGACTTCAGATTGTGAGGGTGACGGGGATATAGAACTGGGTTTTAAGTCCAGAAGGAGTTGAGAAATACCTTTATATATATAACCTAAGGTTTCAGTTAAAGCATATCGTTTCCCTTGTATATCCCACAGTAATCCTCGTGCTGCAAATGACAACTTAGAAACACTGAGACGATAATCTTGGTTTTCGAATGTCATGAATTTGAATGATTTAGGCTTAGTACCTTTCTCGGGACTAACCTTCCCTAACAGGTTTTGATCTGTAGTTTCGACTGTTTTAGAGTCTTTGTCCTCAGTTACCTTCACACAAAATTGAATGGCTTCAGACAAATTCTCTACATTATCTTCCTTTTGATTCGGTGTGCTGTCAGATTTTGACAAATCTAAATTAACATCTTTAACATCTATATTTGCATCGGTTTCACATTTTTCGTCTTCAGCCTCAGCACTTTTTGTTTGAGTATTTGTAGCATCTTCACTATTCTCAGTATCTTCTATACACTGTTTTTCAACTGAAATGTCAGTTTCACTTTGAGCAACTGATTCACTTTTTTCATCTTGAATATTGGTTGTATTTTCACTTTCACTTTCGATTTCTATATTTGTACTTTCACTTTCCACTTTTTCAACTTGAATATCTTCCTTCTTTTCAAGATTTGTTCTCAAGAAACTCAAAATGGCTACAAAATAATAAGCTCTAAGGCAATCTAATTCTCTACACCTTAAGCCTCCATTTGAAACAGAGTCCTCATCTTTTAATTCCGACATGTAACGTTTTATCGTGTGCATTTTTGACGTATCAAAGTCAATTTTATTCTCCATACTTATTACAACTCTCATGGCAGTGATTTCCTGTTGTAACTTCAGCATATATTTTGGTCCTGCAACAAAAAAAATACATTAAAAAATTTTGCATCTTGACACAATAACTGTATGGCAGGTTGGGATCCTATTTTACAGTTAAACAAAGCCACATTTTCGTGCCTGTCCCAAGCCAGTCTTGGATTTCCAACATCACATGTCATTGTCCCCCTCTTTTTTGTGTTCTGTGAGTTAAGGTGAGAGGTGATTGTTTATTTTGTTGATATTGGTGGAAATGTTGACCATCACAGTTTAAACTTTCTTTTCATAATGATGTGTTATTGGTAATCTTTGAAATGCATACGGTACATAAATTTAAATTACAAAAAAAAACAACCTCAGAAAGTGCTATTCTGTTAATATTAAATATGTTTACTATTTTGAAAATTGTTCCAACTGAGAACTTTTCTAGTTTTTGAACCTAATTACTGTTTCCTTATGACTTGAAACTGACAAGAAATTAATAGTGTAGTACATCAAGGCTAAATTATCAAGATATAAATATGTTCATTTTACTTCCATCAAAATAGGGGCTGCCGTGGTCATGATCGTATGGTAGTTGGATTTACAACTACCAATGCAATCAGTGCTATCACCACTAACATTTTCAGTTCAAATCCTGCTCATGGCAAGGTGTACTCAATACAAAACCTTATAGCGGGTTATTTTTGCAGGGTGCTAATTTTCACTTATTTTAGCGGTCAAACAAAAATCGCCAAAATAAATTCCGCTAAAATTTCATTCTACGGTAAGTATATTCTCATAGGGAAAGGTTTATCTTCTAATTAATGGTCGGCAGATCGTTAACGGTACATGTACATATATCTATAGTCTATAGTCAATAGTCATTTAATTATTAGTATATACATGTATGCCCTTAGCAATTTTTTGGTTTTCAAAATGTCTTCGTACGTGAGTTGTTTCAGCTGAGTTTCTTTCATTAAAATTTACGGGTATTAAATTTTAGTTAAAAGTTGACATTCCAAAGATGAGCATCTTAAATTTTGAATAATGAATTAATGCCAATTAAAAACTTTATCAAAACATTACTGTAACATCAAAGGATATGTCACATTTACAATAACAGTCATAAAAGGTGTTAAATTGCCAGCGGTTATACCACCTGTTAATTTTATTTTTACCTGTATATCGATATAAGTTGAATTGTCATGCATCGTAATCAACAGATATAATCGTTTAACCTATTGACCAAATGATTGTTTACCTAACATACACCGTAATCATGTTAAGAATTATTGAAGTATAAACAATTTACAACATTTATTAATCCCAAATTTTCCGGAATTTGTCCATAATGGATTTCGTAAAAGTGGAATTAGTGGCGTTTTGAAGGATTTTCTTGAAGATGAACTTCTGTTATCTACACTGACACGAGACTCGTAATTACTATGATCTGTGATACCGGTACTTGTAAAGACAGTACATTAACTAACTTTTTATTTGTTTTTGATGTATGCATGTTTTATCGATGTAAATTAAACTATTAACTTAACATTTTTTTTATTTGATATCTATAGGGATCTAGTATATTGCACATTTTTGACACGTTAGAATGAACACGAGACAATACACGGAAAAAAATCTCAATCTGTCGATCAAGCGCCAAAATTTTTATAACGAAATTATGTATCCGCCAAAATAAAAACCGCTAAAATTTATTGCATACCTTTTCTAGTCAAAACTGCGAAATTTTACACCCGCTATACAGTATTATGTGATAAATTTATCAGTGACAGGTCGGTGGTTTTCTCCGGGTACTACGGTTTCCTCTATCAATAAAAACTGACTACCACGATATACCAGGTAATTGAAATATTGTTGAAAGTGGCATTAAAACACCATAAACCAAAACCTCTATCAAAATAAAACGCACAAATGTATATAAACATGGCCGCATAACTAACATGCCTGTCACACATCCTTATCAATAGAAAAATAAATGCCTTTCTTCCTTACCAATACAAACATGTCAATCCAATTTTCTTATAAATACAAAGATGTCCATCTGACAAATACAAACTTTATATTATTTCTTTAATAAAGATAAAAAAAATCTTGAAATGAACTAACATACCTTAAGGTATTAAGAATATTTAGGTTTGATTTATGGTGTTTAACACCACTTTCAACAATATTTTAGTTATATCATGGCAGTCAGTTTTATTTGTGGTGGAAACCTGAGTACCCAGAGAAACCTGTCGCAATTCACTGACAATCTTTATCACATAGTGTTGTATCGAGTGCACCTCGCCATGAATGGGGTTAAAACTCACAACGTTAGTGTTGATAGGCACTGATTGCATAGGTAGTTGTAAATCCAACTACCATATGACCATGACAGGCTGACATTATTTAACACACCTTAAGGCACAAAGAGCTTTATGGATCTTCGTATTTCAGGTGGTGTAATTGTTAGCAAGCTCACCTTGAGTGTGGTAGGTAGTGGATTTGAGCCCCAGTCGGATCAACACAAAGACTATAAAATTGGAAAGCATGCAGTATTGAGAAGTAAGAAGAAAGACTGGTTGTCTTGTAGTCAGGATATTGTATCAATGCAGGGAACGACATATCTACTCACTGAATTTTGCTTCAGTGAGCTAGCACTATTAAAAATATCATCATCATCTCATCGAAAACAAGATGAACTGTGAGCTAATGCTCACTTATGATACCCCCGCATATGTTCAAACAGGAAGTAGGAATCTGACGGGTCCAAAAACACTTCCCACAATATGGCATACCTATATGAAGCTTGTGACCAAATATCAGATTTCTGCCATCAATAGTTGCTGAGAAAAATATCTTGGGACGGACGGACAGAAGGACAGACAGACAGACGGAAGGACGGACAGAGGTAAAACAGTATACCCCCCTCCGGTGGAGCGGGGATATAATAAACTTGCTCTCGTCATCATATTGGTGAAAAATTGCTCACTTGGCATTAAAGTACAATTACTCACTCACTGTAATCCATGTAGATACCCTCCTACCTGACCTTGACATGACCTAATTAAACATACCTTGAGGTAAGAAGAGTTTCAGCAGTATTTCCATCACCTGCAGGTAACCAGCCTCATGTAGACTACTAACAGCCTTGAGTAGATGTGAGATAGCCATGGGTGTCTCTGACATCAGTAAAGACAACAGACACAACACAAGATCAATGCTGATCTGTACCAATAACTGTAAGCAGAAAATACCATACAATATATATATATATATCAAATCTGGTTTAGGGGGAAGAGTGTTATATCTGTCACTGATCTGTACCAATAACTGTCAGCAGGAAATAACATACAATATGTATATTAAATCTGGTTTAGGGGGAGGAGTGTTACAGCCATCACTAAATCTGGTTTAGATAGAGGAGTGTTACAGCCATCACTAAATCTGGTTTAGGGGAAAGAGTGTTATAGCCATCATTAAATCTGGTTTAGGTAGAGGAGTGTTACAGCCATCACTAAATCTGGTTTAGGGGGAGGAGTGTTACAGCCATCACTAAATCTGGTTTAAGGGTAGGAGTGTTACAGCCATCACTAAATCTGGTTTAGGGGGAGGAGTGTTACAGCCATCACTAAATCTGGTTTAGGGGGAGAAGTGTTACAGCCATCACTAAATCTGGTTTAGGGGGAGGAGTGTTATATCCGTCACTGATCAGTACAAATAAGTGTAAACATAATATAACATACAATATCTATATTAGATCTGGATTAGCAGAGATGTACTTGATACAACATTATGTGATAAAGTTTGTCAGATTTGAGTGACAGGTCAGTGATTTCCTCTGTATGCTCAGGTTGGCACTATTCCAGACAAGTTTTTTTGTTTAATGTGGCCAAACTGTTTCATTAAAGATTTTTTTTTAATGCTTTCCTAGTTTCCTAATTTTAGGCCTAATTTCGCAGGAAACTCCACAATATATATTTATTACTAGAGTTTGTTTTGTTATGAGTAATTTTTTAAATAAGAGTATATTAAAGATCAAAGATATTTTCAAACAAGTGTATGAAATTCTATCTTTTTAACATTGAAGCATAATAAAACTAGGTACAAGTTGCAATTTTTTTTTTGCAAGTGATGAATTTTCTTTGAATACAAGAAATTATTTGTAAATAACTTCTACAATAATGTCATGTGTGGTAATATCTTTCATTTCCTTAATTAAAATAGATAAATGACTTGTAAAGAAATAAATAACCACAGAGAATATGTTTCACTGTGATCCCATCAATTTGATGGCCTTTTGTTGGATCACTCTCTCACAGAAAACAACCACTTAAAACGAGAATATCTCATATTTAAAGACACCATTGTCTTTAAGAATGATATTATCTTACTTGTGGTAGTTCTGTCTGAGCTTGTCTCCCTGCATGCAACACACTCAGAGACTTGTACATTTCTTCTAGACTGCTTGTATCCATGGTGATACCCAAGTTCCCATACCATGTTCTCAACACATGGTGGGGAAATGTGTGACCTTCAACTATATTTGGTTGCCAAGGTGATATTGGGTCATTCTCATCTGGATCCAAGATAAAATCTGCAATAATTATTTTACAGAAATTATTTTGACAGAAAAAAGAATATTAAGGAAGAATAAATTAATTTATGCATAAACATATGATTTTAAGATACATTGTATGTAGTTTTTATAAGATTAGTATACTTGGTATTCTTATCATTATGTATTGGGCAGTATAGTCAAATATGAAGTTTTTAAGATTGGAACAATTGTTAGTAGAGTATTTATTAGGAAGAAATGCTAAAACTAGTAGATGTTTAAGACTGACTTATATGATTAGTAACTGACTGGTATTATTAGTAGCTGACTGGTATAATTAGTAATTAGCTGGTGTGATTAGTAGCTGACTGGCACAATAAGATGTTGACTTGTATGACTAGTAACTCAATGATATATTGTTATTGGCAACAGTTTTTTAGTAAAGATACTGGCAGTGTTGTTGAGAATTGAATTTTTTTAAAAAGAAATCCAATACGGTATTTTTGGGTTAAAGCGGTTTTCAAATTGGAGGTACGATTAGCGTATCGTAGCAACCAAACAACAGGCATCTAAACTTCCGGTTTGTCAGCAGATTACGTTTATCATGATATTCAAGTAGATTTATTCCGATGGCAGATTCCCGATCTAAAGGAATATTTACAGTATAGAGGCATAACATGTCATTTGTATAGAAAACATGAATTAGTCAAGTTATGTGAACTTGCCCAAGAATTAGATCCAGAGAAAATAACGTCAACCACGACTACGAACTTTCACAAATAAACAGGAGAACAATAACGGAGAACGGTGTAACACAGGTTGTGTGTGAGATCGGACAAGTGCCGATATGGTCGTCAGATTTAAAACTGTTGCCTAATATTGAACAGTGTGATATACTTATATATCTATTAAAAAAGTGTGATTGGAATGATGATCGCCTCAAGCTGTACAAAAAAGACAACGGATGCTATAGTATGCATACTTCCCACACTTCCTTCCATCAGATTTGCACTGAGGAACACAGCACCAGTCCTTGGAAAGCTTGGGCCTTTCCATTTTTACTGTAAATGATGCGCATGACGTTGTATTTACATTCACGTCAGGTGTTGCTACCCAAACTGGAAGTAATGATGCCTGCAGTTTACGTCAAATCACGTGATCAATAAACGAAAAAAAACAGAGTTTCTGCCGGAATGGAAATGACTAGAAAATATCGTATTGCATAGTTGAATTGATAGTTTTTTTTTCTTGGTGTGTTACTAGTATGCATTTTAAAATGGGTATTTAACAGTATTGGTATTTTTTTTTCCCAGATTTTTTTCTACCCTTGTTCACATCTGAAAAGATTTGCAATGGCGTTGTTTCGAGTGGAAGTCCTATATATAAGGTTGTAACCCACTTAATTAATAAGACATTTTATAAATATTTTGTACCTGGCAGTATTGGCGACACTTGCAGTTTCTCAGACCAGTCTGTAAAGTTATCTTTCTCCACCGTGATTGCCTCGTCGCTATATTTAGTAATCTCGACTACTAGTAATTCATGTATAGCCGTCACAGCTGATAACAACTGAAATATAATGTAAATTCTATTTTTGTAAAATGATTTATCATATTACATGTAAAAAAATCAGGTTAATTGCATGTGTAGTAAATTACAATTTGATAGTGAATACAGTTTAAAGTCATAAATCAACTGTGTTTTATATGTTACCAGTCAAATAGAATTTTATGCAATATAAATTTACATTGAAAAACATTTGTTTGATCTTCTGACGACCCATATATTTTGACCTCACTGTCCATTTATTTTTATCAAAAAGATCAATAGATAACTAACGAAGATATTGGAAAGGGATCATTTACATCCCTATCCATTCTTTTAGACCAATGGCAAAATATATCTGTTAAAGTTGACATTTAACACCAATCAATCAATCAATTAATTGATCAAATCTTTTAGACCTATTGTAAAATTGGAAGACAATTTTTTTAACTACATTGTCAAAATATTATTTTTATTTTGAACATCGTTCTGTAGAAGTAGTACAGATCAATGTATTTTACAGTGTAGTCAGTTATCTAGGACAATTGGAGAAATCAGCTACTATGAACGGACCAATTCAATTGTCACTTTGAGATATCCAGAGAAATGGTATATTGAAGCTTTAGATAATAAGATTTGACTGCATTCTCCAAATAAACAATACAGGTTTACTTTTTTTTTTACTGTTTTATAATCAACATAGAAAATGTATATATTTAAAATATTGTAACTAATTACGATAACAGTTCCTAAATAATTAAAACTAAGGTCATTCTCCCTTGGGTATAAGGTAAACTAAGGTCATTCTCCCTTGGGTATAAGGTAAACTAAGGTCATTCTCCCTTGGGTATAAGGTAAACTAAGGTCATTCTC
>MJUT01002591.1:126470-151474 GCA_002080005.1 Gigantidas platifrons
CCTTGGGTATAAGGTAAACTAAGGTCATTCTCCCTTGGGTATAAGGTAAACTAAGGTCATTCTCCCTTGGGTATAAGGCAAACTGAGTCAATTTGGGCTATCCTGTTTAGGCCCTTTGATTTACTTGCCTGATAGACCTTTGAATTAATTGGCGCTCCAATTTTTGGACTATGAGTGTACCGTACCTGATGAAGATTATTCCAGAAACATGTTGTACACACTAAATTAGATATCTACCTATTTATTGACGATAACAAAATAATTCTTATACGAGAGGAACATTGTGCAACACCATGTTTTAACTGACTTTTAGAAATCTTTAAAATTGGTATTGCCCAGTGTGTGCCAAAACCTTTTGACAAACTAGTCCGTTAGCATTTTAGATGATTTTTTTTCTATTTGATTAAGCAAATTTTATGGAATTTTTACTAGCCTGACACAATTTTTACTAGGCTTAGGACTAATGGGTTTTGAGGTGTGCCATGGTCGTGGTCGTATGGTTGTTGGATATACAACTACCTACACAATCAGTGCCTATCCCCACTAAAGTTCGCATCCCCATTCATTGGTGGTTTTCTCCAGGTACTCCGGTTTCCTACACCAATAAAACTGACCGGCACGATATAACTGAAATATTGTTGAAAGTGGTGTTAAACACCATAAACCAAACCCTTACCTACTAGCCTGATCTAATTTTAACTAGGCTAGTGCTGAGGGCTAATGGTTTTTGACTACTTACCTGTAGATTTTTGTCTTCCCTGAGGAAGCTATAGGCCTCCTTCCACTGATACTGTAACAAGTATTGCTGAACAACTTTCTGGGCATAAACTAAACCTTGCTGTTTATCTTTGGCTATAAGACACACATGAGACGATGTACGAAGACTTGACTGGTTGTAACGACGAGCTAGCAGATTGGCTGCATCCTGTACTTGTCTCATGGCTAAATGACTGAAAACATGAAAATAAATTACTTAGAAAAAAAAAATTAATTTCAAATATCTTGTTTTATTAAATGACATCATCTCCATATAAAGTTTCATATAATGAAGAGTATTGGTGATAATTTTGCAACAAGTCATAACAGAATTGGTGAGAAAACAGAGATTCAAGAAAAAAAATTGTGGTTTTATGAGAAATTATCAATAGCAAATAATTGTAGGAGGTATGGGGTAGGAAGGTGGTATTTTTTTTATTGCTCTTCACATCTGTTTTGTATGGTTTTCATTTAGTTTCTTTCTTATAGGATAAGCTTTGTCATGATCTCCACATTTTTTCCCCCTTTTTTTTTTTTTTTTTATAAATATTGCCATGTCACAATATTCTTGATCTTGAATATTCAATCTTATTTAAAAGGGTATTTCTACTAATGAATTAGCAACATGATTTACATAGAATGACCACAGTTTTGAAGGTCAGACAGACATTACTACTAATAACACAGCGAGTCCCATAGGACAAGTGTGATACTAGTGATAATATATTTGACGTCATACTGACCGGAACATTAATTTTCAGTATCAGAATGAGGTGTCAATATCGCTCTGCGAGATCAAAGGAAAAATGTCACTGGTAAGTTTCTGGCAGTCTTAATACCTTCAGTTGGCATTGGGCACGAACCCACGTCAGTCGTGTTAGGCTAGTGCTAGTGGTCAGAAGTCAGTGATCTTAAACATTATGGTACCAAGGTATCTCTCCTATCCAAAACACCACATAAAAAACGTTAAACCTACCATTTAGCTGCTTGTTCATAATTTCCATCTTTTGTCAGCTGTTGTGCCCACAGTGTATATAAATCTTCTAATACAGGGTCAAAGGGAGATAATCTAACTTTGGCTAATGCTATTGCTTCTCTGAAAGATGAATTAATTGTTATAACATTATTGAAAGACAAAAATAAAAATTATAGGATGAAAAATTATATATGGACACAAAAATGAGTTAGCCACTGAATTCTAGTGGATCAAACAGCTCATATTATATGCACAGTGAAATCTGAAGTGAAGACGAACCTCCTTGTGACCATATTTTGTGTTCAAAATAGACACATGTTTGGTTTATAGAGGTTAAATTAAAAGATTTCCTACAATTCATTGGAATTGATTAAAAAGTTTGGTTTACACAGGCTTCGGTTTAGTTAACTTTCACTGTATAATGATACATTTCAACATTGTTTTTGATTGCTGTTTAACTTCACAGGATCAGTATTTTCAGCTATATTTACAACAATAACAATTTCACAAACAATAAATCATGTATGCAGTCTTCGAAATTAGACTTTCGAATTTACTGGCCCGAAAACTTCAAAATTAGAATATTTATATAGATTCTATTAAAAAAATTTGGCAAAAGTCACTGGTCCGAATAAATTTTCACAGGCTGTGGGCCACCGGACCACTGCTAAAGTCGATGACTGTGTATGTACTAGATGGTGCTGTATTGGGTTCTTGACAGATGTTTTGATTGCCAAAAGGAATGTTGATGATGGACAGAGATGAAAAATCTGGCTTTGCAAGGGGAGAACAATGACCCCTCCTAAGAAACTGTTTCTCATAAGTTGTCTTAATTAACTTGTAAAGAGAGAGAGGAATTCTCCAAACCCAACACACTAATTTACTGCTCATCATAAGAGGATTTTTTTTTTATTTGATTTTATTTCCAAACCACTTGGATTTCCTCTGGGTGCTAATTTATTTTGAGAGAAACAAATTCAGTGAAATTGTCACTTTAATGCTACCGGTAATTCAACTTAGAGGTGTTAATCTCAAGAAGCAGCTCACCTGGATAAAAAATTATCAGCTTTTATTTAATTATTTTTCTTAAATTTCTGGTCAATATAAATTAAACGTAAACATACACTTTGTTGACCTTTGACTTTTGATGGTAGCACCTTTCAGATCCATATTAGAAATACAAACTTTTTAAACAACCATCCAACGATCATTCATGTTTGTGTTCAATTGTGAATAAAATGAAATCCTGCATAAACTGAACTTGCTGTAGCCTTGTATGAGGAGAGGATATATATAGGCGCTATCCAATCCTTTTCAGTACTTTTCTGAATAAATTATGTTTAAATTAAATTATAAACTGAACTTTAAATAAAGTACCAATGCAGGAGATCTATGTTTTAAAATTTAACCTGAATAAACCGAACACCTGTCAATTACAAACACTACAGATGGTCCCAATGAGGTTGCGTTTAGACAGGTTTCACTGCAGTATTGTACATTAAAATCATATGCAGCGATACGACCACTTGAAAATTGCTGGAGACTTGTTTCCCTACTATTTAACTGACTTGAAAAAACTCCATGCCATTATTGCTTATCAGCATCCCTGCATATGACAAAGTGTTTCCAACTGTGATAAGGTAAAAAAAATCTTGAAACACGTTTTAATATAACAGTACATTATCGATAATTATTCAATAACAATTAAGCCAACAGAGGGATGCAGAATTATCTTTTTGTGTTTTTTTTTAATATAGTTTTAAAATAATCGGCGAAAAAACCTTTTGATGAAATTGATTAACAATTAACACTGCAATAGATTATTTAATTCGCACTATGTACATTATTATCATAACTTCCCATCTTTCAATAATTGAAATAAATTATTTAATTAATTTCAATGTTGTTTTATATCTTAACTGCACCATTAATGAAGATCTAACAGATTTTATCGTGCTAGCTCACTGAAACAACAGTCTACAGATAATGCTTCACTCGGCTTTGGCTTGGTTTAGTTTTATAATGCCTAACGCCACTTTCAACAATATTTCAGTTATATCGTGGCAGTCAGTTTTATTGGTGGAGGAAACTGGAGTAACCGGAGAAAACCACCAACCTGTCACATGTCACTGACAAACTGCTCCACTCAGACACATTATTTTGATTCCAAGTCAATCATTCTTTGTTCTTACTACACGATCTCTTGCAATACAATTCAATAAAATATAGAACATCTATTTCAATGTGAAAATATATGTATTGTCATGGCTTTAAAAACATGAAATGGATTTGAGCAATTATTCTTTTTTTCTCTCTCTAAAATACCAAACTCATAACAATATACTTAAAGGGGCATTAGCTACGATTTTGACTAAAAAATTATATGCTTTGGAAATTGGTAAATAGCTTTAAAATGATGAAATAAAGGTAAATATTTCACATCATTAAACAGCTTATCGAACCACTTTCCGCCTTTTGAGAACAAAAATTACCATTGATTACTTATTTGCTTGCAAGCCAATAATTTGACCTCGCTTTTTCCGTATGCAAGTACAGGTAAAAACGAATAATTTGTATTTTGTCGCTTATTAACTGCCAACTTGCACGGTTCTTTGTCTGTAATTAACACTGACTAAAAGCAGATTAAAAAAAAAAAGAAGAAATAAGTGCAGTGTTGTACTGATTTAATGACGATTCAACAAACTCTGTAAACAATGTCGATAATTAATAAGATGGCATCCATTTCTTGATCGATCTCAAAACACGAGCAGTTGCATGTTTCCCCCCACCCCCCCCCGATGCACGTACATTTCATAACATTTATAAGTTACAGAAACACGTTTTATTAAGGCATCAATCATATCTGATAGTTCTTATGGGTAAAAAATTTTTACGATTTGGCAGATAATGCCCCTTTAAATGCATTGAGTTGACATTTAAACTGTTATGCAGTATTGAAATATTGTTGAAAGTGGCATTAAACATCATAGACTTAAACCCTATTATACAGTAGCCTCCTCTTATAGTGCCACTCCAACCACAGGTCAGCCTTTATATCCAGCCAGATTTCAGATGCACGGAGATAATAAAATACTACTAAATATGTCCTCCTCAATAGAGGCCATCTCTCTTATAATACCACATTTTCATGGCAGAAAGGGTGGTCTTATAAGAAGGGGACTTTTTCATTGCAGAAAGGGTGGCCTTATAAGAAGGGGGCTTTTTCATTGCAGAAAGGGTGGCCTTATAAGAAGGGGACTTTTTCACTGCAGAAAGGGTGGCCTTATAAAAGGGGGACTACTGAGTTCCATTTTATGTAGCATACATATTAATTAGATTCTGGTCTGTTTCCAATTAAAGCAACATACAACAATCAGAAAAGTAGCAGATGACATTGTCAGTAGCTGAAACACAATAATTTCTTTCTCAACAGATTCCATCTATTATATTACAATGTAATATTTTTTTTGTCTGACAAGGTCAGACTGCATCTGTTGTTAATCTATTAGGTCACATACGACCACCAACACTGAACACTCACTAGACATTATAACTCCTGACATTTGGACAAAATATTTTGTGTGGAGATATACTGGTACAAGGAAATCAACAAAATAAAACGGGGAAAACAACTGTGTTTATGAATAAGGACTGGCAAGCCTTCCTAACTCATAACTCATGTTTATGAGTAAGGTCAAGCATGCCCTCCTAACTCATAAATATGAGTTAGGTTTTCATACCCTAGCAAAGAATTTACAAATGCACATGTTCTTGCAATCAAGGTCAAAAACAGAACTTTCATAATATAACAGAAATTCTGAAATTAAATAGTTGTAATTCAACCGGCAGATGGACAACAGATGCCTGAGGCAGAGTGATGGCCAGGTGAACTTAAACTGATATCTATAAATTTAAATCCTTTCACACTATACAAACTTGAATAATCTGTGTTTTTTGAAGAGTTCTATTGCATCGTAGACTTTATGAGCAGCAAGTAAATACGACACAGCTTTGTGATATTGTCCTTCTGATTCCAGCTGTAAAGCATAATCTGTACAGACAGTTACCCACGTTTCAAATGACGCTGAAAAGATAAAATAACTACATGTATAATCTGTACAGACAGTTACCCACATTTCAAATGTCGCTGAAAAGAGAAAATAACTACATGTATAATCTGTACAGACAGTTACCCACGTTTCAAGTTTCAAATGACGCTAAAAAGATAAAATAACTACATGTATAATCTGTACAGACAGTTAACCACGTTTCAAATGACGCTGAAAAGAGAAAATAACTATATGTATAATCTGTACAGACAGTTACCCACGTTTCAAATGACACTGAAAAGAGAAAATAACTACATGTATAATCTGTACAGACAGCTACCCACGTTTCAAATGACGCTGAAAAGAGAAAATTACAACATGCATAATCTGTACAGACAGTTACCCACGTTTCAAATGACTCTGAAAAGATAAAATAACTACATGTATAATCTGTACAGACAGTTAACCACGTTTCAAATGACGCTGAAAAGAGAAAATTACAACATGCATAATCTGTACAGACAGTTACCCACGTTTCAAATGACGCTGAAAAGAGAAAATTATAACATGCATAATCTGTACAGACAGCTACCCACGTTTCAAATGACGCAGAAAAGAGAAAATTACAACATGCATAATCTGTACAGACAGTTACCTACGTTTCAAATGACGCTGAAAAGAGAAAATAACTACATGTATAATCTGTACAGAGAGTTACCTACGTTTCAAATGACGCAGAAAAGATAAAAATACAAAAATGTATAATCTGTACAGAGAGTTACCTACGTTTCAAATGATGCAGAAAAGATAAAAATACAAAAATGTATAATCTGTACAGAGAGTTACCTACGTTTCAAATGACGCAGAAAAGATAAAAATACAAAAATGTATAATCTGTACAGAATTACAAACAAATCAAAAGAGGTTAAGAAGAGAAAATTACAAAATGCATAATCTGTACAGACAAATAAACCATGTTTCAAATAAGGCTAAAAAATGAAAATTACAATGAGAAAAATAAATATTTACTCAACTTATTGTATAAACATGCCAAAAAAAAAAACCATAATAATTTTACCTTGAGGTCGAGAGGTCAAGGTCAATGATGGGTCGTGAGGAACCCTACACATCATCTTAAGGTTGTGCAACCACATGCCAAGTACCATGAGCCTAGGTGAAAAGATGAACCTGAGTCTTACCTGAACCTGAATCACTAAGGATCAACTGAGGACCAATCAATAATGTTTTTGATTAAAGATCAGCTCCTAATTTATGCGTTTACTTTCTATAACATGTCACATCTTCCCACAATGGAAAGGCTAACTTACAGAAGATAAGATAGCCAGGAGTATGTACAGCAGAGTTTAATTTTGTTTACAGAGACAAGATCAACCATCGAAAATCTACTTTTGGGTACTGAGTATATACTGAGTATATACTGGTATATAAACATATATATTTTTATTTAACATACATGTGTTTTTTTTTTATATTTGAAGGGTGTTGAATGGGTACGAACCCTGGAACTCCTTTCCATGTTCACAAGCAAGATATACCAGTTTATCCGAATTAAGCTCAGAGGACGAATTTTATTTACTATTAAGAATCTGCAGTCAAATCTATAATTTGTGAAAGGTTACATGGCATCACCAGTAAGACCAATGCTGAGGACCATAGTCCCTACAAGTCCCAACATTACTTCTGAAGGCATAATAAACTTGACCCCATGCAAAAGTTAATGGATTTTGCAGTGACAAAGAAATATGTGTGGGCTATATACATAAAAAGACCATAATCTTCTTAATTAAATCAAAATAGGTAAACAACAAGCAGAGATTAAGTTTAACCCAGATATGATTACCATATAACAATGCACCTATTATCATTCAGTATGTATGAGCTATTTTGATTGTGGTATGAACTGACAAAATTGAGAACATTATCTGCAGAACAAAATTTAAATTGCTTCTGGAGCCGACAAACTGAAAACGATTATTTTCATACAGAAACGAAGAACAACAATTTAATTCTTCATTCATACCATTCACCATCCATATATAAATTTACGATTGGCTAATTACACAACTACAGGTACAACAAGCCTCTGTCTTATGATTGATTGACATTTGCGACCTCGCGACCTTGGAGCAGGTTAGGGCGGAGACATTATTTTGCATCATTTATCTGGTATGCTACGCACAACAACAAATAAATATGGTGCATGTTACGATGACATAGAATTTCATGTACTATATTTTGGCACAAGCTCATTAATAATTGCTGTCATACTATTTATCATGTTAATCTAATATGATTTACAGTGAATCTGAATGTGATCAATTTTGTTTGTTTGTTTACAAGATTACTCCTTGTATATCCTTTTTACCTAATTTCTTAAAACTTTTACGATCATTTTATTCTAAGCTTACAAAGTCATTTGTAATATGATATCCTGCACTGTCACTACTGGCTGTATTTCACCAATGTTAAACCACTATATTTAATGTCATTATGCATGATTTTGCACATTTACGGCTTCAGTTTCAATTTACTCCGTTAACTCACAGATGACAGATTTTCAGTATGATTATATCCTGTACCTGAAGCTTAAATCATTAAAAACGGCTAAAACTTATCATATTAACTTCAAAAACAATATAGTAGTTTGAATAAACAAAAACAACACCTTTTAAAATAATACATAACTAAAAACAGCATTCTATTACTAAAAATAAACTACCTAGATGCCTATTACTGTTAAAGTTGTGAGTTTGAATCCCTTTCATGGCTGGCAAGGTGTACTTGAAACATTATGTGATAAAGTTTGTCCGTGACTTACGTGGACAGGTCAGTGGTATTCTCCGGTTTCCTCCAACAATAAAACTGACTGCCATGATATAACTGAAATCTTGATAAATCAAACCCTAACCCTTAATCAAAATAACAGTTTTTGGGTGTTTCTTTAATTTTACAACCAATATATAGCACACAAAGTTTATGGTATAATATTTCAGTATATCATTGGGAATCACCGTAATATTCTAGGAGACTTCAATCAAAGTGGAGCTTTATATGTGAACAAAATAATTTTTCATCCAAAAAAGGTCTCTACACTCTACAATACAAATGTGGTGCTTTTAAAATGCAAATCATTTCTGGTACAAATTAGAACTTAAAATACAAAATTCTATTTCATTCCGTTATTCTTGTAGTTCAACCTTCACGACCCACCCTATCCTACTTAAAAGAATGTAATTTTATTTTGCCGAATGCCAGAAAAATTACAGCAACTAAAAGTCGTTTGAAAATTCAACAACTTTTCCCTAGTAAGCTTTGTTTTAAGTTCAGCAGGAGTGAGGGGTAACAAACGTATATTTTATTTTGGAGCCAGAGTATTGTTACAAAGGCATTTCACAAATTTTCTGAACATTTTATGTCTTTCTGATCTCTTTAAAATAAAATGTTACAAGCTTAACGGGAAAAACTAGCCAGAAAAAATATTATCATTTCTTTAGACTCTTTAATTCACAGAAGAAGTTCTGAAATTAAATACTTTTCTGACATTTTCTCTTCTTTATTTTAGCTTCCAACTAAAATATCATGCCATGATATAGCTGAAAATACTGTGAAAGTTGGCATTAAACACCAATCAATCAATCAACCAAATATAATATGAGTTCGCTTTGTCAAAATAGAATAAAAAATAAATTCATGCTAGCCATGATTTGCTTTTGTTTTACCTTGATCTTGAATATAATTTTCTAAAATTTCACTAAAACAATGAAACCAATTGTTTAAACAATACAAATAATGCCTTGAATGAATGATTTCTTGATTCACGTTATATCTGTATAGGTATCTACAATATAAATAATATATCTGCTGCATACCCATTGGTGCCATAGCAACTAGCCAATCAGAAAGTTCTTCTCTCTCCCTTGCTATCCTGAGGGCGCCACTGATGTTTCCTTTCCAGATTTCAAGTTGGTAGAAATAATCCATGTTGTCATTTTCTCTGTGATACTGGCCTGAAATTGACAAAACATATATTTTGAAAAATAATAACAAATTGCCACCATTTTTTCCCCAAGCATAGTGCATTATTAACCAATCAGTACAAGGCAATTATTTCACCTCATGTCAAAATATATACACAATACAATGAAAACACTAAATGTGTCCCCCAAAAATGTTCCCCTGTGCTTTTTTGTTGTCTCTTGTGGCAAAGTATACACACGTCTATTTTTATTTACATTTTTCATACATTTTTGTAACACAATTCTGATTGGTTGCCATTATTAGACTACGTCTTGCAGAAGGCCCTGATGCTTACCTCTTGCAGAAAGCCACATTGTTTTTTACCTGTTGCAGAAGGCCTCAATGTTTTTATTTCTTGCAGATGGCCACAATGTTTACCAATAGCAGAAGGCCTCCATGTTTTTATCTCTTGTAGAATGCCTAATTGTTTATACCTCATTATTTTTACTTTTTACAGAAGGCCCTCACTGCATTACCTCTTTCAGTTTTAGTCTTTACCTTGTGCATAACGTTTCATTGTTTTTACCTCTCACAAAAGGCCTTGTTATTTCTTAAGATTTTTTTTTTAATACCATGAATCAAGTTGGTAATATTGATTAAACGGCAATCAAATACAACTGATATAACACCACTTAGCTATTTTAAAATAAAAAATAACTCATGAGTAACTATTTTAATACAACTTCGTCATGAAGTAAATCACAGCATTACACTGTCAATTCACATCAATACAATAAAGTTACAAAACAAGATAGGTCTATAGTTGTAATAACAACAAAGGAAGGTATTACAACAATAAACTATTATTGACTTCATTAATATTTAATAATTCAAAGGCCAGATGAAAAGTCAATCAGATTTAATCAAATATAAATACCTAACATTTAAAAATTAGATACGTAATTGCGATTAGAGTGGTCTCTTTAGGGTCAGTGGGATTGACGACTTTTTGGAAAACAAGACAAACGATCCCATGAGGATGTAACTTGGGAAATTACAATAAAATCAATGCATATGCATGAGTAGCAAATTGAGTGGCTCTTTAAGATTAAAACAATTTTCGCATCATAATAAGGTAAAATAAAAAATATATATAACTAATTGGATGGAAATTAACACGTCATTTGTGGTAATAGGATAGATTAACATGCTAATTCTAATATGACGTTCTTCAAATGCCTTGGGTCCAAACCCGTGGTAAAATATGCGTATATTGGTATATCAGCTGATCAGCAATGTCATAATTTGCTTTGGCTGTTCAAATACCATATTTGTCCTATTAGAATAGAAATAATTCATGGGGCTTGAATATATACTGATTTTAACACGGGTTGGCCCTTTATGCCCCCATGAATAATTTCTTAAGTATATAGATAAGTAATTGTAGTTATATTTAACTACCTACTCACATATTATGGTAATTCCTAAGTAACTATATAATTGTTACTAAAATTAACAACCTTAATAAACCCTCACCCACCAATTTATGATTGGATTGAAGTCTTAATTCAATTCTTCCATTATTTCTATATACAGCAGAAAATTTGCTTACTTGGTGTTAAACAACAACTGTTTACTCGCTCACTCTTGAAAGACAATACATTTTGGTTTGTCTAGTTAATACAGTTTCAATGTAATAAACACACGGCGGAATGAAAGTACGCTTACAGTTACAGCGTGCAAAATCAGCGATAGGACGGTCAACACATTCTACTTACTATATTGGTTACTATGCAGATAGATTTTGAGTCTATGCAAATAAACTTTAGAGAAAACCAAAGGGCCGATCAAGAATGGACAATCTAGAGACACTCAGACAACAAATAAACAGGATGAAGACAAACAAAACAAAAAACACAACACAGAAAACATGGAGTAAGAAAGTTCTTCATCCAGTGGGTTAATTAGTCTAATTCAGATGTCTACTCTGTGGGTTAATTAGTCTAATTCAGATGTCTACTCTAGTCTAAATTAAGCCTTTGTTAATTCAGATTGTCCTAGAACTGACATCTATGCTAAGGCACGGGTAGGGGGATTTCAATAGATTCACAAGTTTACTAGTCACAAATCAACTAAAATATAATTTTTAATAATAGTCCTTCTTGCTTTTCAAGGAAAAAAAGGGGCGAGGGGTTATACCGGGTTATACCCCCTCCCCCTCTGACTTTTGATGTGATGCTGATGGCAAATTCAGTTTCTCATACTGTAAAAGTTGTATCTTTTAGATTATTTTTTTCTTCCCTGCCACTACCCCCCACCCCCCCCTTTACAACCTGACACTTACAAAACATGATTAAACATGGTAAATGACATACACACAAAAAATGGAGGATAAATCAATTAGTATTTTGTACAATGAATATATTTCTGGAACTAAAAAACAAATTCTTAGCATGATTTGTAATTAAGAAACCAACAAATGACGTCAATATCGTCAATATCGACTTCTGTTTAACAAATAAACAAAATCATTAATCCAACACAAAATCAATTCAATGTTGACAAACAATACTCTGTCAATGCAGAATGATTGACTATGTTAACAAACAATACTCTCAAATACAGTATTATTATTTACAAAATGTTATTTCAAAGGTAAACATTGGCTGTAGAATGTTGTTGATTAGAGTAGAAGATCAGATATCTAATTGTTGAAATATGATTAGGTATACGGGTATATAATGATATTGATCTTCACTCCTTGTGATTAATTAGGTCTATAGATATACAGGGCTAAATTCAATGACCATTACGAAATTTATGAGAAGTTGAAATCGGAAACCTGAAATTGTGTTCCAACTCAATCATATGTATAAACGTGAATCTTCACATTACAATGGCACTTCATGGCAAATAAAATTGCATTTAAGGGTTAGGGTTGTGGTGTTTAATGCCACTTTCAATAATATTTCAGTTATATTGTTGTGGTCAGTTTTATTGGTGAAGGAAACCAGAATACCCATAGAAAACCACAGATTGCATTAAAAAAAATATAGCATTTAAAAAAGAAAAAAAGACTCACTGGACTGTACAATGATATGGTCTCTTACCCAGATGAGTAAAAATATATGCCCAGTCTTCATATCAGGAAGTTTTGATAATAGAGACAGGTTATGTTAATTGTATTATTGATATGAAACATCACTATACATCTCTTAAGAACATGATACCACCAGTAAGAGAGTGTGATTAATCGCTGGCTTAGTAATACAATCACTATTATAGCTACTGAAAAGTTTACAAATCGCTGTTCTAAACTTTCTTTATATTAAACTTGGTGTTGAAAGAAGCAAAACATTTGTGTGTACAATCTGATGAAATACAACATAAACTAATGTCTACTACAAATGTTTTGATTTCCACTCAGCAATAATATTTTTCCAAGGAGAACTGATATCACAAAATAGTTAAATATTTAACAATAAAAAAATTGAAAAAAAATTGAACATGTTTCCATTGGAAAAATAAATAATAAAATACACGGCTATTAGCGCATGATAAGCTCTGTGACCCACAAGAGTTGTTTTTATGAATCAACATTTTCAGCAATTTCAGGTAATAAGATGATACATACAATTTATTCTAAACTTTTTCGGTGATTATTGTTATTGTTTCGTTATACAGCAAAAAATACATAATACACTTCCCAGTATACAAGTCTGACATTGTACGCTGTCGTTATCACCTATAGTATCACCATCTCTTGTTAGTTATTTAAAACTTTTTTCCACCATGTCTAATGTTTTAGAAATTTCTAACATCACATTTACCAGTTGAAAACATAAAACAAACAAAAGATACATATTTTACATGCAACATAGTCATTATATTTATTGATTCGGCAAACAGGTGGAAATTTAAAGGCACTTACATGTAATTCCCATATTGATTGAATTAAGTAAGCATGTACTACTATTGCAGCTGAACACAACATCGGTGGTGTCATGGTTAGCGTGTTTGTCTCAAGTGCGGTAGATCGTGGGTTCGAGCCATGGTTGGGTCAGGCCAAAGACTATAAAATTGGTATTTGTTGCTTCTCCGCTAAGAATGCTACATTAAGGAGTAAGATCAAATACTGGTTGGATAGAAATCAGAATAATGTGTCTGAGTGGAACGACATGTATATCCGCGGACTGCTGTTTTAGTGAGCTAGCACTATAAAAATCTAACTCAGAGTGTTGGTCTAGAACAAAGTGAACATCATTTCATTGAATGTAACTTGTTCTCACCATGATATAGCTGAAAAATTGTTCATTTGGTGCTAAACCACAATCATTCACTATTGCAGCTGTTCAAAATCATCTCAATATATGGTACATATGTCCTTAATTAAAAGACAATGGCGAACCATTCACAATGAAGAAATTATTGTTGTATATGAGGTAGAACATGAGATGTAAACTGGATTGAAACAAGACACCTGCTACCCTTGTTATCCTGTGTAATTACTTTTAGTTCATTAACATCATAGTATTGTATTTGAAAACTAGACGATTTCAAAGTACAAAGTAACAAATCATTTGTACTTGTAGTTTCAAAGGAGATTTGAAAAATAAAGTATTAGTCAATCAGAAACAAAAAATGGCCATGGTGACTGTTTTGTTTTGTCAGATCACAAAGATAAGAGGAGTCTTTGTAGATGACTGCAGAAAAAGCATTTGTTCTTTTTTTTTTTAACTTAAGCTAACCAGAATTACCAATGATGGCCATGTTTTTTTGCCAGATTAACATTAAATGTGAATTAATTTAAGCTAACCAGAATTACCAATGGTGGCCATGTTTTTTTTGCCAGATCAACACTAAATGTGAATGTAAGTAGAGGACCTCATAAAGATAAGTCCTGCAACGTTTGGTTTCAATTGGTCCAGTAGTTTTAGAAAAGATGATCAAAATGTTAAATGCTAACAACAACAAAAACATTTTTTTTTACAACAGACGACAGACTAAAAGTGATGGTGATAACTCATAATGACCCTTTAGGTGATGTGAACTTAAAAAAAAAAAGCATAAAATTATCTTCAGTCAAACATAGTTATTTCATTTAATTGACATTTTTATCCAGCAATGGAAGTTAAAGCTTGGTGTAGCATTACATTGATTTCCTCGTCAATGATATCTGAAACCATAAGTATTAAACGGCCATATGACAAAACAATACAGTAGAGCAATCATTACCGTATATGATTTTTTTTATACTATATAGCGTAATACAGTGTCAGTAACTGTTAAAGTACAAAATGAAATGTTGACGAACGATAAGATATTTTCCATGTGCTATAATATAATCAATACTTCTATTGTCTTATAAAGTACTATCGTTTTAATACAGAACAAAATAACGGCAATTAAGATATTTTCATTTTGCGAAAATATAATTGATACATTTTGCTCTTATAATACCCTGACCACCATGTATAAGATAAAGAGACAATAGAATATGGTAATGATCGGCAATTTAACAGAATACAACCCAACTGAAAACCGGGAGTGAACTCAGGTGCTTCGGAACAGTCAGCAGTTCCTGCTCCACTAGTGGAACCCGTCATATTACTTTATAATTGTTTGTTTGTCCTAATGCTAACCTAACCTCGAAAAAATTGTGCCAACTCAAAAATCTTTTTTCAAAAGTTCCTTAGGATAAGGTCTCTTATTCCAAATCTTAAAACATTTTAAAAGAAAAAAATTACCTACCTACCTACCTAATTTCAAGGTCTGTCTTATTAATCCCATTATTGCATTAAATATAATAAGCTATAATAAACTCATTAATTTCAATATTACATTTCATCCTGCAAGCCTGTGATTTTGAAAACTATTAAAGGGGTCAAATAAACTTCAGTGTTAAATTAGTCATTAAACATTGGTCAGCCGAGCTAAAAAGGGACATAGGTTTATTTTGGACAAAGTCATCTTTTTCTAAAGGTTAGCCCTATTGAGAAAGTTTTTCATATTCAATAAAGTTATGGTTATGATGGTGTTTAATGCCACTTTCAACAATATTTCAGTTATATCGCAGCGATTTCATATCAATGATTTTCTATATTAATACTGGTACAATACTAGTAATATTTTCTCCAAAAAATGACTCTTTAATATTTTTTTTTAGTTCAATGGACTTTTCATTGCATCAACTGCATAATAAAGATGCCTTTTTTTTTTATTATGACAACAACTACTCCTGGGTTTAATTAAGATCTGGTAAGCCATCTTGATCTTTGCTTCAGTGATAGCGACCTTGTACCTATTTTTATAATAATCTTGTACCACTGACAGGTCAAGGAATATATTACCACTGTGTACACCTGTGTATTAAGAGAATTATTTACTTATACCTAATTATCATAATACTCCAAAATATCATATGATCTATCTAAAGCTGATGTCAACATGGTATATTTTGATGAACTCTGAGGTCAGTCAGCATGTTGTCCAGTTTTTATATGGTAAATCCAAGGTCATGTTAAAGGTATAACCACTATAAAAATTTAGCTTAAGGTCATGAGATGTAGTAAATTTCATTATTATTAATTTCTATTTCAGGGCTCGTTTTTATTAATCCCATTATTGCATTAAATGTAATAAGCTATATATCAACTGCATTCATTTCAATAATACATTTCATCCTGCAAGTGTATAATTTTGAGAACTATTAAAGAGTCCAAATAAACTTCAGTGTTATTTCAGTGATTAACCTAATAAAGAAAAATGCTGCTGGTCAGGTGAGCTAAAAAAAAGCTCACATGAGCAAATCATCCTACATAAAATGTCATGAAAACTTGTCATCACAAGGTTCTCGTTCAGTTTCAAGTCAAAAGAGGCCAATGATTATTGAAAGCTATATCAATCCAAGAAAAAAAATCAATCTGCACTTCTGCAAGTTGTGGCAATAAGACACAAGGAGCTGCTTTAACAAGGAAAAGTATGATTATACTTAGGTAACAATATACACAGGTGTAAATGATATAACACAACATACTTACAAGAGGTGATACAAAACTAGGTTAGTTATGTTAAGTAGTTGGTTACCAGGTATCATTTGTACACTGAATGCATCAGGCAATAAATCCAAGATTTTTCTTACCCGCTATTCCTACTGATGGTACCCTCCCTCCCCCCACAACATCACCTTCCTCTTAATTCAGTTTCAAAGTCAAAAGAAGCAAACAACCTAATGATATCTGAAATCTATTTCAATCATAAAAAAAGAAATATTGACCTGTAACCCCTAAGCCCCCCCCCCAAAAAAAAATCACCTTCCAGCTTACCCGCCTCCCTCCCTAATAAACACTACCCAGGTTATATTTACTTGTAACAATTTTAACAAACAACACATTATTATAGATCAAATAGTAAGATGTCACCCACAGTTATTACTGTTTTCTAGTTTTTGGGATGGCTGAATGGTTCAGGTGTATGATAATAAGGATTCTAAACACCTACCCAAGTTCGTGGGTTCACGAATCAGTTCAGTTTAAACTTGAGTCAGGAAGTAGGTGAAAATTACCAAAAAAACTCATAACTGACTTTTCACAAGTGATCTTTTTTTTCAAAATCCCTTTGATAGTCAAATAAATAACTTCCTATAATGTGGAGAAAATGTTTTACCTTTAAACTGGCCAATTCCTCAAATTATGTTGGTTAAAAACTAAAATACCTATTTATACTATATACAATATGTAATAGTATATTCAAATGTATATTAAATAACTTCCTCAACCTTAAAAGTCAAACATTAAAAATACATTAATTTTTTGATTTCTCAGCATTTTAATATAAATCAAACAATGTTACATACCCATTACATATAATCATGTCATGGTTTCCTTGAAAGAAATTCTAACTGGAAAAACGTTCAAGCTAAACAACTTTTATGAAAGGATCTGGAATTTATTCGAAAATGAAAGAAAATCTGGCTGAATCACATGTAAAACAGAAGTCAAAAGTTACAGTATACATGTGGTAATTGAACACCAGAGGGCGGAAACCTGATGGGATTTCATTCACTCCTATAACAATTCTATGATCGAGTGAATGAGTGACTGTTGTTTAATGTCAATTCAGCAATTTTTCAGCCATATCATTGCTAGAACCATCTTCCCTAGCCAAGGATTACGATCCGCTCTTCTCCTCTCCACCCTTGGCAGATTAAGTCAGAATTTTGTAATTCCCATGTATCGCCCTCTAGTGGATTTATGAAGTTCAGCCCATTTGCATTACATCATTATCAACCAATGAGAACGGTTGTACTATTACCTGTTCGAAGGGATGCAGCCTAAGACTTCAGTTAATTGAGCAAATACTTTAAAAGTTTGTGTAGATATCGATCTGGGTTTGGGGGGCAAAGATTCATGACAAAGTCTACAGTTTTCTCCACATGTCGCCATTGTTTACATTTTTCTTTCTCTACATATGATCGTTGCGTGATCTTTTGTTAGACACCTTATGATTGGATGCAGCCAACCACAGCTGCATCGAATAGAAAACAGTACCGTGAAGACCCGTAATTCCGACTTAATCTGCCAAGGGTGGAGAGAAGAGGAGCGGATCATAACCCTTGGCTAGCGAAGATGGGCTAGAACAAGTTAATTTTCGATGAGATGGTGATGTCTACAATTGATGCACAATGATAGCTTTTAATATTTTAAGCAAAGTTTGAAGATACCAAGAGGGTAATCAGAAAATGTAAATCAAAGGACAGAAAACACAATGGTCAAAAATAAAGGACAAAAAGACAACCAATGATCTACAACATACTACATAGAAAACTAAAGATTAGGCAATACGAATCCCACAAAAAGTCACGGGTGAACTTTGGCTCTTTATGATAAAATATGATTAAAGCAGTGTATTTGACTTTAGACATTGTGGTACAATTGTATATGCTAATTCATGATCTTCACAGCCAGGTTATATGTCAATAGCCAAAAAAAAAAACACAAAAAACAAAAAAACAAGGGCAAAGCAAAGAGTGGCATATCCCCTCACCTAAAAATTTGACCTGGTGACCTTGACCTTTGACCTTGAAAATCAATAGGGTTCCAGATTCTCTTAAGGACTAAGTATGTACCAAGTTTGGTCAAAATCCATTGAAGGATGTTGATTCTAGAGTGTTCACAAGGATGGTACGGAAGAACGGACGGAATGTAGCGTTACTATATCCCTTCGCAACTTCGTTGGCGAGGGGATAAAAAAAACGGTTGTATTCTACTTGAATGTAAAAATAAACTTTCCAACTCGCATCTTTCTTAAAAAAAACCAACATTTTATTGCATTGTATATACCTAAATATACTAGTAATTAATTATTTGTTTTACTTGTTAGTATCAATTCCTTGCTTACATAACAGTACAAAAATAACCTTGGTCATCTGTTCAAGGCATGATTGATTTTCTGATCAATAGACCAATTATGTAAATATTAGTTTAATGTAAATTAAAATTTGTTAACATAAAATTGAAAAAAAAAAATAAAAAAAAATCACTCTGGACCTGGTATCTGTGAAACCATTTTGAATTTGACAAGAATTATTTAAATGTATAACTATTGGATCTTTCTGCTACAAAATTAAAAAGCAGCCTATTAAAATTATACATACTTATGTATATGTTACATGTATAGGTCTAACTCAAAGACTAATATATGTATCTACGGACCTTGACCCAACATCTGGCAGAACAGGTTTAAAAGGCCATATTTCCTTCAATAAAATTTACAACAAAGTATTTTTATCAAACATAATTCAAAATGTTCCCAACAATAAAACACCCACAAATAGAATACTTATAAAATCTTAAACGACCTTTTCTTTATCATTATTATCATTTATTTACTTGTTTCATACTGACCTCAACTTAACCAGACAAGCATGTAATGAACTCTCCCCACATAACATCATTATCTCTCCATTAAAGTTCACCTTACATCCAAGTTTTTGATCTCTTATATAACCCACATACTACTTACTACCAAGTGTGGTCACCTTTAATTTATATTATTAGCAAAGATTTCCAAATCAATAAAATATTTAATTTTAAATTCTCACTTGTTAATCACATGTACATATCAAAGATCTAAAAATAAATTTCAAGATCAAAAAGTTATTAGACTTTGTAAGACTTAAAAGGCTGTTATTAATATCATTTAAAAAAAAAAATTAATTCAAGTAAAATTTAAAAAATAATTAGGCTAAATATAACTATTTTTAAAAGCCCTATGAAAATTCTTAATTTGAGAACAAATAAACTTAAAAATATATATACCTTACACCCCAGTAGCTCTTTTCACAAAAATTTGTAACTATAGTCCTAACTTTTTCACTTAAGATTATCTTACAATTCCTAAGTCCTTTTCACAAAGATTATCTTACGACAAAAATTACACTTACGATAAAAATTCTTCCTTAGGTGTACTCGATACAACATTATGTGATAAAGTTTGTCAGTGATTTGTGACAAGTCAGTGGTTTTCTCCGAGTACTCCAGTTTTCTCCACCAATAAAACTGACCGATATATTGCTGAAAGGGGCATTAAACACCATAAACCATCTTTCTTAGCAACCTAGTTTCATTTCCATAGCACAACAAAACATTTTTTTTTAAATAAAATTATTGTATAAAATATCCCCGGCACTGATTTATAAGCATTTTTTTTATGCTATGATGTGTTTGTATGTTTATATTGAATTTTTATCTAATATATAATTCGGTCACCAATAACTGCACAAAATATGAACGGGTATGATTTTCGTATAAAGGAACATTTATAATTCATGTAAATTAAAATGATCTATAATAATAATCATTACTTGGAGTTGTGCGTCACCATTCATGCATGGTTACTTCAAGTAGAATTATTTTTTTAAGGGAGTGTGAAAAAAAAAACCTATTCATATAATTCATTTTATCGGTTATTTGTCAGCAAAATATTTACTGCCCCTCCCCCCTTTTTTTCCAATTAATCCCATCCCACATAGAATTAAACACTTGTTCTTTTACTGATGAAATTTTATTCGGATTTTTCTGAGATGTGTTTATCATCTATCAATCACGAAGACGAATAAATATCCCTGTTATATATTTATATTAATATAACAGAAGAATGTACACAAGTTTATGTATTGCCAGAGTGTTCGATGATCATCGAAGTTGCCAGAAATTAATAAATTATATTACTATATAAGGCAAAATCAAAACGATATCATTGGATCCAGAAACTTCCAGTCCTAAAGCTACTGTTCATACAAAACTTTTGTAAGTGGAGACTGTAGATATCTAGAAGAAAATGCCGTATTCCATTTTTTTTAAATAAAAAATAATAATAATAAAAAGAAGAATTTTTACCAAGTTTGCTAGTAGTCTTTTCGATTGTCGATCGTTCCCAATTTGAAATATAAAATTAAAAGAATTACCAAATTTGTTTTCGATTTTTATCACTTACGATAAAAGATAAGACAACTATTTCTCTTAAGATCAAAATTTTACACTTACGACAGGGTAGTTTTACACGCAAAGTTAAGACTATTTTTACACTTAAGATTATCGTAAATATTTTTGTGAAACTCTTTTTAATCTTAGTTTTACACTTACGACAATTTTTTATCGTAAGAATTTTTGTGAAAAGAGTCGCAGGTCTATTGTTAAACCATACAAGCTTTCTATCTCTGAAACTGCCTTTCTATGAATTACTGTATTGTTATAAGAACAATAGCCTGTGTTCACAGGGTGTGACGACAGGGGTTTCTGGAAACCCTTGTCTTCACACCCTGTGAGCACGGCCTATTGTGCCTACAACAATGAAGTAATTAATTACCACTCAGCTGAAAATAACATGAAAACTTGATATTGAAAAACTGAAAAAGAAAACATAAAGATCTTGTTAATGAAGTATAGTCTGAAAAAAATTCAAGCAATCGTTAAAAAAAACTAAATAATAATAAAAAATCGTAAAAAAAAACTTGGTCGGGAAAGCATTGTAAAAAGGAAATATACTATATGTTGGCACCCTTTCAAAAGATTAACATTGGTGGATCCAGGGGGAGAGGGCTCCCCCTTTTTGCGGAAAATGTATTAAAATTATGTGAAAATTGTCGAAAATGAGATTGTTATTACCTTTTTTTTTTCTGAAACTTTTTTTTATTGTCTGCATCCAAGCTTTTAAAAAAACAAAACAAAACAAAACAAACAAAAAAACATTGACCTGTTAAATGCGCACTTAAAAACTGAACCGTTTATTGGTAGAAAATTACTTTGTCATATTCAACATATATTCTTACTTACTTTATTTAGCAGTTCTGAGTAATATTTGGGACAATATGGTTAATATTCATTTTCTTCAAAAAGTTCAGTTTAATATAACACGTCTATCATTCCTGAAGATCAAATGTATATCGAATAACATCTCTCATTATTAACCAATCAATTTGTTTAATCCTTAATACATCTCAGTCGTTAAATCTATCTTTATAGAAGAGGTACCCAATGGGGAAACCGCAAAAATGTATCGATTTATCAAATTTAATGTTTCTGTTTTTTATGACATTTTGTAATGAATATTTCGTGTATTTAGAATAACATGGGGAGTAAGTTAGTTATACACTTCGGTATACGTGTTTCTGGATTAGAAACACCTATACCTCAGTGTATAACTATTACAGAAAAGAAAATGACAGGTAATTGACAGATACCTTTCCTGTGGTTTTTTAATTAAGATTTCTGATTGCAATGAACCTTGTAACGACATATTTTTTCTAATTACTTATCAGGTCTATTCATATACTACAATACAATTTTAAATAAGAAATAAAATAGTATCTGGATTTACTAAGAAAAAAACATGAATTTATTATTTTTTTAAATTATTTTCGATAAAACCGAAAAATATTGTTGAAAGTGACGTTAAACACCATAAACTTATTATTTTTATAGTAAATATGTCATCTTCACACAGATAATTAAGACGCTGTGAGACAGCCAACCCTCTGATAATTTTTATTATTATTAATATTGATAAATATGCCCTTTTAATATACAGTAAATGAGAAGCAGTTGGACTGTATGTATCCCTCCCACATAAAGAAGATATAACAAAACCCCCCCCCACATAAAGAAGATATAACAAAAACCCCCCACATAAACAAGATATAACAAAAAAAAAACCACATAAACAAGATATAACAAAACAATCTTTATATAATGAAACACAAACCTATAAGCAGTTAATCAATTTCCTCTGATCAAACTTATTCTTCTTCATCAGTCGGTAATCAGAGTGAACATAAATCTACCTTATTCTATTCCAATAATTCAATATTTCCATTGTAATTCCTTTCTGCCAATTTCATCGAAACTAACATCTGAATATTGTTTCACACTAGTTTTATTTCCGTAAATTTAACAATTATGTGAATTTCGTAAGTAAGAATTCAATAGAATGTGATAATTATTCCTCCTGGTTTCTCTGAATAAATCGTAGATGTCACAAATCATTAAAAATTTCAAAACATCTTCAATACATGAATTCCAGCCAGCCTATTATAATTCTAAATGGTATGTTCAACTTTTCAACTTCTTTGTAAAGAATCAGAATCTTTAAGTCAAAATAAGTCCTTCAACTGATGCTAGCGTAATTTCATTTCTATTCTATTCTAGATCTACAAGGTTTTTTTCTTCCTTGACAGTAATACTGACTTGTTGTACACATTAACTAAAGTCAATAAACAGATAGGAATACATCAATCTGCCTATAACATAAAAACATTGGGGAGGATTTCCCTCTAATCTGAATTAGTGTGGGCAGCTATCTCCTGTCTGTTTAACATGGAGAGATGATTTTCATAGTCTTTTTGGAGGGAAATCAAGGGGGTTGCCTTTCCATTATCTCTTTATTCGAAATATTCTTTTTTTTTTAAAATAAATTCTCCTCATTCATTTCCAGAATTTTCTATAATTTAAAAAAAAAAAAAAATCGAGATACGACGATTATGTTCAAATGTAGTAGATTTTTTAAATATTTCGCTGTAATTTCTCCTCACCAGGAATACAATTTTATTATACATGTATATCATTGATAATTATTTCTGTACAAAAAATATATACTCTTGTAGTTAGAGATAATATATTCTTGATCACACAAATGAAAGGAGTTAGCACAGATCATATACACCACCCTCACCCCCTCACCACCTCCCAATATTGGATTGTAACTCTTTAAATCTGGCTAGTTTCCTAACTTGACCTCAATGTATGATAAGAAAAATCTTCAACCAGAGGCCTACATGAATGTAGAATTTTTTGTGATTTTTACTCCCAAAAAAGTCTATAAATGGTGGCCATCTTGCATGGAATATGGTATTGTCAGATAAATCTCTTAACAGGAACATGACAAGCTACGGTAATTAAGTTTGGTTTAAATTGGTTCAGATGTTTCAGAGAAGATTAAAGCATGATAATCTAATGATAGCAGAAGATGTATGATAAAAGATGGATATATGATCTACATCTGTAGGCATGAGGGTTTGAACCCCCACCCCTGAGAACCAAGAAGGACTTTTAAATTCTGGATTTTGACACTGGCAGTAAGATCATGTCGCAGCACTCACATGCATATCCAACATGACATGACAAAAGTTCATGTGACCTTATCATACATAACAAAATTTACTTGACCTGATGGCAAAAGTTCATGTGATCTTAACATACATAACAAAATTTACCTGACCCCATGTAAAAAGTTCATGTGATCTTAACATACATAACNCTGAGAACCAAGAAGGACTTTTAAATTCTGGATTTTGACACTGGCAGTAAGATCATGTCGCAGCACTCACATGCATATCCAACATGACATGACAAAAGTTCATGTGACCTTATCATACATAACAAAATTTACTTGACCTGATGGCAAAAGTTCATGTGATCTTAACATACATAACAAAATTTACCTGACCCCATGGCAAAAGTTCATATGATCTTAACATACATAACAAAATTTACCTGACCCCATGTAAAACGTTCATGTGATCTTAACATACATAACAAAATTTACCTGACCCCATGTAAAAAGTTCATGTGATCTTAACATACATAACAAAATTTACCTGACCCCATGTAAAAAGTTCATGTGATCTTAACATACATAACAAAATTTACCTGACCCCATGTAAAAAGTTCATGTGATCTTAACATACA
>MJUT01002591.1:161399-198227 GCA_002080005.1 Gigantidas platifrons
GCCTTCGTTTGATCACCTATGCCTGAGGAAGGAGAGCCTTCGTTTGATCACCTATGTCTGAGGAAGGAGAGCCTTCGTTTGACCACCTATGCCTGAGGAAGGAGAGCCTTCGTTTGATCACCTATGCCTGAGGAAGGAGAGCCTTCGTTTGATCACCTATGCCTGAGGAAGGAGAGCCTTCGTTTGATCACCTATGTCTGAGGAAGGAGAGCCTTCATTTGATCACCTATGTCTGAGGAAGGAGAGCCTTTGTTTTATCTAAGGCCACCTATGCCTGAGGAAGGAGAGCCTTAGTTTGATCACCTATGCCTGAGGAAGGAGAACCTTTGTTTTATCTAAGGCCACCTATGCCTGAGGAAGGAGAGCCTTCGTTTGATCACCTATGCCTGAGGAAGGAGAGCCTTCGTTTTATTAATAATTACATTAATTAGGAACAGTCAATTTCAGTAATTAATATTACAAATCCTTTTCATGGTCATTTTAATCTATATTTAAAAATATAATTTATGACTTGTTAGCAGTGTATTAAATTTTAACAAACGTGAATAATTTATTAACTATCACTGAATTGTTTTTTTTCATTCTAAAAATAGAAGCTCATTAACATATATATTTGAATAAGGTTCATTAATATTCTACAAGAAGCTTTAGTATTTTATTATGAAACAAAAACATCTTTTCTGGTAACTGGTACTAAATTATTCAAAAGATTTCGGTAAAGTAGATGACGGAAATGTTATGTTTTTGATTTTGTTTATTTATTGTTTGGTTGTTTTTTTGTTTTTNNNNGGGGGGGGGGGTAGGGAGGGTGCTATTTGTGTTTATTATCACTTTCAGTAAATCTTCAGCTATATCATGATTACAAAACTTAATGGGGAGGAAAGTTGGGACCTTTATGTGGAACTAATCTGTGAGCCCCCCCTCCCCCACCTCCTAATAGTAGGTCTCTGGAAACTTTAACACTTGATGTGGGAGTCAGAACATGAACTGCCTTAACCACTCGACAACCCAGGCCCTTGTTGTGCTGGCCGGGGCAATAATATTATGGTTGAATAAATAGAACAATCATATGAAAATTTACTTTTATGTCTTTAATTAAGAATGGATGGTTTGATTTAATGCCACTTTCAACAAAATTTCAGTTATATTGTGGCTGTCTATTTTTTTGGTGGAGTACCGGGAGAAACCCACCGACCTGTAGCAAGTCACTGATAGACTTAATTTAGAATGAAATAAAATAATTTCCTTACTATAATATAAGATTACTTCATTTGAGTCAAAGCGTGTGTTTATATAAAATGTGAAAAATAAACCTCGAGTACACATATACTAGGCTAGGCACGTGTTTATATACAAAAGCTTCACAAGGAAACTTTAAATAGTACACACAGACTTAAATTCTGAATAATCATCAATATAGTATATTTTTTATGAGAACTCTCCCCTTTAACTTCAAATTTTGATTCAGCAATTTATTGGTTAATTAAGAAAAATTATCACCAAACACAATTAAATATTGCTTTTAATCAAAATATTTTCAAAATTGATTTGTTTAATATCTATATTTACAATAACAAACAATCCACTAGTGTGTATACTTACAATTTGGCTTATATATTATTCCCAAACGGAAGCTGATAAAATTTAATCACTGCTTATTTTCATCATTCAACTTTAAATATTCCAATACTCGCGTAACGCAACAATCACGCCACTTTGAAAAATCATAATCATTAAATAAAAAGACAATACAGCACTTGTATCTTACAGTATCGAAATTCTAATATAATTATGGTAACTCCATGATCGGTAAAATTAGCCACGGTATGTCACTACAAAGTTTTTTTCCTTCCACATGAATGAAATTAACAATATGCTTCATTACGAAAGACCAATTGAAACATTTAAAGGTCCCGTCTTCTATTACGATAGTCTAGTTTATCAAGATTTTAACATATTGTCAGATGTATGCAATAATTATGGATATAAACATAAACTTTCCAGGTGAATGAAACTAGAATATTAAATATTGAGTCAATCTGGTTCCGATCAAAATTATCATGACCTGTTGATAACAACGCTAAAAAGGGTGACGTGACACCCTTGCATTATAGGGAAAAGGAGGAGAGATAGTCATCTAAAACTTTATCATGTGGCAGACACATACAGATCACACTATTACTGTCTTAAATTGGGACCAGTTTTAGTATCAACAGTCAGAGGTCATTTTATGGGTCATGCAATTGATATTATTTTCCACTTTTAGAATCAGTTGAATATAATTTATACAAAATATATACAAATGTAGGGGTTATAAAGCTTGTGTCTAAATTTGGACCAATTTTAGCATCAACAGAGGTCATTTTATGGGTCAAGCATTCAAATAAAAAAAAAAAAAATTCTGAATCAGTTGAATAATAATTGATAATTTAAAAAATATAAAATTTTGTGTCTAAAGTGAGATTTCTTGATATATAAACACAAAAAGAAAAAGAAAGTCTAATTAATCAAAGACATTATGAAAACAGGTACACAAAATGATGGTGGGAAAATAAAAATTCATTTATATTTTTATCTATTTGTGATCTTATAAAATTTCATTTCTGTGATTTTATTGATTGCTTTTGTTTTGTTTTTCGACGACCCCTTTTCAGTACATGCATTCCATTCTTCAATCATAAATGCTATAGAAATTTTATGAATATCAGTTGATAGTATCAGTGCAGGTATGAGGAATGAGTGAAGTTCAAATGATCGTCACCAAAGCCAAAGTTGTATAGTTGAATATTTTTGTCATAATTTTGATATTTCCTCAAGTATTTAAAATTAAATTTTCCTTCATGTTTACTCATACCCAAATTCTTTATAGTTAAAATAGAATATAAAAACATAATATAAAGTGAGCTTTTTTCTCTCCAGATTTCTTTCTTTTATAAAATTGTTATTTGTTGCTTCTCCACTAAGCACCTAACATTAAGGAGAAAGAGCAAAGACTCACTCTGGTTGGCTCAGAATTAGGATAATGTGTATATCCCTCAAATTACCTTATTTCACATACAAAAAAGTAAGTGTCAGTTTGATCATTAAATTTATATTTAAATGCTAAGAAAATATTTTGAATACAGATAGTAAGGTCAAACTTAATACAAGCTTTTTATAAATCTGTAATCATGACAGACGAAATTGTTATTTGTCAGTTCCAATTTATACTACTAAAACAGCCTTTATCATACAACAGAATTCATTGTCTGGTGACATCTCTATTATTAAGAGAATCTATTCTATTGCTGCCAAAAATAGACATTTGATGACCAACGGTAAAACGGTAAAACGAATTGTACCAACATAAAAAGTATTGCATTGACAGAATAATTTATTTGTCTTCTTTTACGGCATAAACTCATTGTTAACTCAGATCCTTAAGTAATTTCTACGTGATATCTAATGTCAAATTACTCTTCATAAGCTACAATGGTAACTTGTTTAATACCACAATAAACTAAGTCTCCGTTATTTTATACCTTGCAATTTACATTCCATAGTAATCGGTGGTGAAGGAAACTACCGATGAAACATTTGGTTATCAATGACAATGCACATCATAAACACATAATTAAATCACTGGAATTCACTACTTGTAGGTTACAGTCAAAACTGGTTACACACAGAATTAATATAGATGTACTTGGAATTTAAATAAATGTTGTTCATTATGACCATGATGCAATTGGTCCTTCATTTGAATAAATAAATGTTGGAGAAAACTGAAGGGGTAATCAAGAATGAACAATCCAGAGACATAGGGCAACATTGGGCACAAAAATCAGAATGAAAACAAACAAAAACAAGAAACAAGAATGAACAATCCAGACACAGTGCAACAATGGGCACAAAAATCAGAATGAAAACAAACAAAAACAAGAAACAAGAATGAACAATCCAGACACAGGGCAACAATGGGCACAAAAATCAGAATGAAGACAAACAAAAACAAGAAACAAGAATGAACAATCCAGAGACACAGGGCAACATTGGGCACAAGAATCAGAATGAAAACAAACAAGAACAAGAAACAAGAATGAACAATCCAGAGACACAGGGCAACATTGGGCACAAGAATCCGAATGAAAACAAACAAGAACAAGAAACAAGACAGAAAACTAAAAAAATAAGCAATGCAGACCCCACAAAAAAACAAGGGGTAAAACATCTTTTGTGTTATTTGAGGACGGACTACCCAGTTATTTCCAGAAAATAGGCTCATCTGAGTTTGAACCTGGTTATTAATGGTCATATTAGGTCCTTGGAATGCTATATTTTAAATCATCTGGTGTCTATATGGGTGGATTAGTGCTTAAGGTCATCAACTTCTGAACACAATGTGAACACGGCTGATGTGGGTTTGTCCCACACCACATATGTCTAAGAAGCCTGGATGAGCATTATACACCAAAAATCAGAAAGGTTTAATGCTTTCATTACAATTAATGAAAGGTAAATAAAAGGGGTGTGCATTATACATCAATATACACTATACATCATCAAATATGGTAAAAAAAAGCTTCAACTATAATAAATACAGTTAGGTAGCAAAAAGAGTGTTAACAAATTATTCAAACTGTCTTCCATTTGAATCAATGAAAGGTAAATAAAAGTGATGTTCATTATACATCAATGTACACCATACATCATCAAATACGGTAAAAAAGTTTCATCTATAATACATATAGTAAGGTAACAAAAAGAGGTTTAACAAATTATTCAAATGATCTTCCATTTGAATCAACGAAAGGTAGATAAAAGGTCTCCATATTATACATCAATGTACACCATACATCATCAAATACGGTAAAAAAAAGTTTCAACTATAATACATAAAGTAAGGTAACAAAAAGAAGGTCAACAAATTGTTCAAATTATCTTCCATTTGAATCAACGAAAGGTAGATAAAAGGGGTGCATGTTATACATCAATGTATACTATACACCATCCAATACGATAAAAAAGTTTCAACTATAATACATAAAGAGAGTTAACAAATTGTCCAAATGAACTTCCATTTAAATCAATGAAAGTTAATAAAAGGGTGTGCATTATATATTAATGTACACTATACAGAACCAAATACGGTAAAAAAAAAATGTTGAACAATACATCAAGTTAAGTAACAAAAAGAGGGTTAACAAACTGTTCAAATTATATTCCATTTAAATCAATGAGAGGTAAATAAAAGGGGTGCATGTTATACATTAATGTACACTATACAGAACCAAATACGGTAAACCAATTTTTTTTAACAATACATGAAGTTAGGTAACAAAAAGAGTGTTAACGAATTATCTTCCATTTGAAAAAAAAAAATAGCTTCATTCATGTTGGGACATGTGTCCTTACAACAATTTCACCACTGGATTCCTACAGCAATCACAGTAAATATTTACATATCTGACATGTTAATAGACATATTATAACTGCAATCCTACATAGTTGTACATTTTATGGCTACTTTTCAAACATGTCAACACTACTGTAAATATATGTTTTCATCCAACCAAATTAGGTGTTAAATAGGAAGAACACTGTCTAGTACTCATGGGGATGGGAAGGGAAAATTACTTCCATTTGGATACAATATTTACAGTTCAAACCTTTCAATATATTCTGAGCAGAATATTTTATCAAGACTTTTCCATTGATGCCAATGGTAAAATATGTTCAACAGTGGCCTTTGAAGAGGGGTGGCCTTTCATGAGTGGGATTATTTATAAGCACAGTCTTCGAAATGAAAATTTTAATTTACTGGTCCGAATCAAATTCTTGAATTTATTTTTATATACATGTAGTTCTAAAATAAAAACTAAAAAATTTTGCAGGTCCAATCACAGTTTTACTAGTCTTGGGACGGAGGACCGGTGCTCATTGTGAGAACTCACAGTAAGTAGGGTACCACTGTGAAAACTCGTTGATCCCTTTTAATAAATGTTCAAGTCCAAATCATTCTTGTAAATTCTAATAAAACCTTTTCAACACTATAAATTCTCCATAAGCACTTATTTAGCATGTACAATCTTAAAGTGATCTAATGAAGTCTGTAGATATGGAAACATTTTCTGTGAGTAAGAGACATTAAGTTAGCAATGATAATACAAATATCTAATTTGGTGCACACAATATGTTTCTGGAATAAACCTTCATCAGGTACTGCTCACAATTTGCAAAAAAAAAATAACCCATTATGATCTATTTTTGATAAAAACATGTTAAAAGTTTACTTTTTTTTATATAAAATATATTAATAAAAATTGAACTTAAAATAACTTACTTGAAATAAACTTTGAAAAAATCTCGCCCTCCCTTTTCACATCAAATATCACTCCATTTCCGCCAATGGTTAATTGTTTCGAAAAAAGATTTCCATAGCATCTTTATTATGTAAATTATGTAAATCTTTAAATCAGGGTCGTAAACTACACTTCAATAGAACATTTATAATATCCACAGAAGATAGCTTTCTAATGGAAGATGGGTTGAGTGTAGTGACTGTCTAACAAGACAGGTCCAAATTCTAGTTATCTACTGTTACCTCTCCTGTTTAGAGTCCTAGTTTTGAGGGCTGTCAGAGGAGTGATACCTGCTTTTATAATAAGTCATATTGTTGTGAACTACAGCTTGACATATTAGTGTCATATCCATTTCATGGTAACCAAGATAAAACAAAAGGTGATAATAGAGAGATGCACAAGGATAATGATCCAGTCTTCAAACACAGTCAAACCTGTATTGAGAGGACTTCAAACTCTCCAATGAGGACCTCAACCTCTCCAATGAAAAGACTTCAACCTCTCCAATGAGAAGACTTCAACCTCTACAATGAGGACCTCAACCTCTCCAATGAGAGGACTTCAACCTCTCCAATGAGGACCTCAACCTCTCCAATGAGAGAACACAACCTCTCCAATGAGGACCTCAACCTCTCCAATGAGAGAACCTCAACCTCTCCAATGAGAGGACTGCAACCTCGTCAATGAGAGGACTTCAAACTTTCCAATGAGAGGACTTCAAACTCTCCAATGAGAAGACTTCAAACTCTCCAATGAGGACCTCAACCTCTCCAATGAGAGGACTTCAAACTCTCCAATGAGAAGACTTCAACCTCTCCAATGAGGACCTCAACCTCTCCAATGAGAAGACTTCAAACTCTCCAATGAGAGGACCTCACCCTCTCCAATGAGAGGACCTCAACATCTCCAAAGAAAGGACTTCAAACTCTCCAATGAGAGGACCTCAACCTCTCCAATGAGAGGACCCCAACCTCGTCAATGAGAGGACTTCAAACTCTCCAATGAGAGGACTTCAACCTCTCCAATGAGGACCTCAACCTCTCCTATGAGAGAACCTCAAGCTCTATTATGAGAGGATCTCAAACTCTCCAATGAGGACCTCAACCTCTCCAATGAGAAGACTTCAACCTCTCCAATAAGACTGCAACCTCTCCATTGAGGACCTCAACCTCTCCAATGAGAAGACTTCAACCTCTCCAATGAGGACCTCAACATCTCCAATGAGAAGACTTCAAACTCTCCAATGAGAAGACTTCAACCTCTCCAATGAGGACCTCAACCTCTCCAATGAGAAGACTTCAAACTCTCCAATGAGAGGACCTCACCCTCTCCAATGAGAGGACCTCAACATCTCCAAAGAAAGGACTTCAAACTCTCCAATGAGAGGACCTCAACCTCTCCAATGAGAGGACCCCAACCTCGTCAATGAGAGGACTTCAAACTCTCCAATGAGAGGACTTCAAACTCTCCAATGAGAAGACTTCAAACTCTCCAATGAGGACTTCAACCTCTCCAATGAGGACCTCAACCTCTCCTATGAGAGAACCTCAAGCTCTATTATGAGAGGATCTCAAACTCTCCAATGAGGACCTCAACCTCTCCAATGAAAGAACCTCAAACTCTCCAATGAGGACCTCAACCTCTCCAATGAAAGAACCTCAAACTCTAGTATGAAAGGACCTCAAATTCTCCAATGAGGACCTCAACCTCTCCAATGAGAGAACCGCAAACTATATTATGAGAGGACCTCAAACTGTCCAATGAGAGGACCTCAACCTCTCCAATGAAAGGACCTCAACCTCTCCAATGAAAGAACCTCAAACTCTAGTATGAGAGGACCTCAAATTCTCCAATGAGGACCTCAACCTCTCCAATGAGAGAACCTCAAACTATATTATGAGAGGACCTCAAACTCTCCAATGAGAGGACCTCAAACTCTCCAATGAGAGACCACCATCTTTTATGAGACCACTTTAAGATGCAGGGATGATTCTGGTTAGAAAATAATAAAAAAAATAGCTGAAACCATCTACACCCTCTTTCAAATGGTCCATTTTTGACCTGTTCTGACTGCATCTATCAACTTTCGGCAATTTCTTACCAGAAATTAGTTATATAACTGACAAAAATCATCCCTAAAAATGTCACAATTAACTCTTTGACAAACTAAGTAGAATAAACCTCTTTTGAAAGACCACCAGATTTTGGTCAAAGGTGACATAAAAGGCGTCCTCTCTAGACAGGTTTCACTGTAATGTATTTTCTGGACTATTAAATTTTGTGTACTAGTAGGTGTTGTTGACTTATTTTTTAATAGGCCAAAACTGGTAAAATTATCACTTAAGATTATAGTTTATGGTGTTTAATGCCACTTTCAACAATATTTCAGTTATTCCGTGCACGTGGCGGTCAGTTTTATTGGTGGTCGAAACGGGAGTGCTCGGAGAAAACCATTGACCTTCTGCAAGTCACTGACAAACTTTATCACATAATGCTGTATCGAGTACATCTAGCCTGAGCGGGATTCGAACATACAATGTAAGTGAAGATAGGTACTTATCACACAGGTAGCTATAAATCCAACTACCATACGATAATGACAGGTCCCATCTGGACTATAAGTTTGTGTGTACTGGTAGATGTGTTGTTGACTTATTTTTAATAGGCCAAAAATGATAAAAATTATAATTTTGAAGTTTAAAAGTCAAGTGTAGACCTAAAGTCCGTAAAATACAGTCAAAATGGATAATTAAATTGATTAAAAAAAAAAATTAATGATTTTTTACATTAATAGGTCAAAAATTGTAAAATTATCATTTTGAAGTTACAAAAAGTGTAGACCTCAAGTCTTTAAAAAACAGTTAAAATGGATCATTCAATTGATTAAAAAAAAATTAATGAGTTTTTACATTAACAAATGCATTGAACAAATGTCAATGTTTTCTTCAATATGGTGTTGGGACATAAATCATAATATTGATATCATAGGGAACTAAGGAGCCATATTGTATTTCATATCAATTGTAAAACTTCCTGAAATGTATTCCTAAACTGATTATAAATGATATGAAATATACTTGATTATTATTCCATCTTACCCACAGGTCTTACAGAACTAGAACTGTTAATCCCTATAGGTGTACTAAATAAAAAGAATTTATTTACAACAAATGACATGGCCTTGTAAAAAGTTTAAAGGATCAAACTCAGATTTTGATAGTGATAAGAGAGTTGAAAGACCTGCTCAGTGCATTGACCTTGCAACTTAATCATTTGCATTGATTCTCAAATCAATTCTTCTTTTTGTAATGTTATTCTATATACAACACCATTAGACACATCTGTCCTCTGTGTAAGTTTGGTTTGAGAATAATTACAAAAAAGTACTGACAATTTTAAAAGCCCGACTCATAAATATATTATATTGTAAAGGGAGAACCAGAACTACCAATTGATATTGGTGTTAAAAGTTCAGTACTATATAGAAGGCAGAAAAAAACAAGTTTTGACAGATTTCTTACAATTACATTGTACATGATATTTAACCGATTTTTAAGTTAGAAATTAAACAAATTTTAATTTTTCTAAAGTTGAGTTTCCCAACAATATATCAAGTAACAATAAAAATTACAAGCCATTTTAGATTTTTAAATATTTGTTTCATGGTGTTTAACGCCCCTTTCAACATGCCATTCTAGTTTTTGCAGGTATTTCCATGTACAGTCAACCTGCCCATGCGGTCACCTGTATTAACAGGTCATCTTTTTCTCTTGTCCTGTCATAGACAATTTCAATTGAATTGAACCTCTCTTATGAGACCACTTTTTCCTTCTCCCAAGGGTGACCTCTTAAGACAGGTTTGACTGTATTACTGATATGCATTTCCTATCTTTGTCAAGAAATATAAGCTGGAGTAGAATTCAATTCATTGCAGAGTTGATTATATTTAGTGAGTGAATGTTGTATAACAATTGAGCAATTTGTCAGCAAGATGGCATATTACTAATTGACAAGATCATGATGATTCTGCCTGATCTATACCATACCAACATGCTGATCTAGATTTTTATATTACAATATATTGACAAATTATCATGACTCAATCAATCAGTCTCTGCTCTTGCTCCTTCTTCATGCTGAGAAGCAGGAAATACAAATCTAAGTCTTTGGTTTGACACAAAATTGGATCCACCCATGATCTTCAGTACTTGAGTTAATGAGTGAGTGATCGTTGTTTAATGCCAAATAAGTAATTTTTCAGCTATATCCTGGCAAGAACAAGTTATATTTGACAAGATGATGTCTGCTTTGTACTAGACCAATACACTTAAAGTAAATTGTTCTATCTAGTGCTAGTTGACTGAAACAACAGTCTGCAAGTGAACATGTTGCTCCCCTGGGGCATATTACCTTGATTCTGAGCCAACCACTCTTTGCTCTTTTCCTTTATTCTGTGTGCTTAGCGGAGAAACAACAAATACCAATTGTACAGTCTTTTTTTTGACTGGTGTGGGCTAGAAGTTACAAGATCTACCGGACTCGAGGTGAGAAAGCTAACAATTTCACCACTGATGCGGTTTTCAGCACATGAAGCAATCAAGCTAACCTTTACAACACCGAGGTGTTACAGTTACATTAGGAATATGGTTTGGTTTATGGTGTTTAATGCCACCACTATCAACAATATTTCAACTATATTATGGAGGTCAGTTTTATTGGTGGAGGAAACCGGAGTACCCAGAGGAAACCATCTACCTGTCGCAAGTCACTGACAAACATTACCACATAATGTTGTATCAAGTACACCTCGCCTGAGCTGATGATAAGTAGTAATAAATCTAACTACTATACAATCACAATCACGATGGCTCCTACAGCTACATTGATCTCTAACATCAATTGAATATCAGTAAAAGGATTATTTATTCTTTGTCATACAAGGTAAAAGAAAATGTGGAACTGAAAAAGAGTATCTACCTTTTTATTTTACCATTTATCAGAAAAAGGTCATATTTCCTCATTTAAAATTTTAAATTTTCAATTTAAAACATATTTTTCAAATAAATGTTTTTACGCTTTATTCTCTTTTATTCGACCATAGGGTATAGTACTTAAAATAAAAACCATGCAGTTTTTTTAATACATTATTTCATTCATTTGTTTTTTTTTAATCTATACAAGAAGCACTTCTTAACACATTTTAATATTCTTATAAATGCAGAAAGTAAAGAAGGATAACTCTTCAAGGGAAAGGTAACAAAAAATTCCCCTTAAAAAAATTAATTATCTCCCTTTAATAAACACATTTTTGCCTCAGGCAACAGGTTACCAAAATGAGTGCTGACACCATTATTTATCACAGTTTTTTTTTTATCTAACTTTGATAATTTCATTTCAGTGATTGTGTATTTCTAATAATGGTTTTCTTACAAATTGTCCATTTCTATCAAACAGAAACAGATTGGACCAATGATTGATTGATATTTAATGCCAACTTTAACAGTATTTCAGCTATATCCTGGAGTGAACAAATTTCATTATTAACTTAGATCTTGGAACAATGATCCCAATTTATGAACCCTGTATATTTGAACTGTTGGAATTATCATGCTTAGTATCATGTATTATACAATGTAATGGCAAACATGTATGAATGAAAGTTGACGAATTTCTCTACAACTGATTGAAAGACTTTCATTCAATATGTTTTGTTTACTGAACAGTAACTGTATTGAAGTCCAAGGTCAAATAGTCCTGTTATCTCATGCCCTAAGTTTATCAAACCCCCAAGGTCAGTCAATAGATAAACTATCTAAACTCTCAGTTAAGGTTCCCAAAGCATTTCAATTCAATTTACTGCCACGATATAACTGAAATATTGTTAAAGTGGCATTAAACACCATAAACACCAAAATCAATTCAATTTATTATAAAAAAAAAAAAGAGAGAGAAAAAAAAGTAAATACTAGTTTATAAGTTTATCATGTCATGATTACATCATAAATGTAATTTTATCTTTTATAGTCCCTAAATGCATGTAATACTTAAAACAGCCATAAAAGTCCCGTAAATTACAGTAAATTACACCAGGAATGCATGATTGTATTAGTAATTCACTCAGATGACAACTTTGCACTCTATAGACTTTCTATTAGTTACAAAATTGTAGGGGGGGGGAGGTGGAGAGTGTTGTGGCCGTAATCGTATGATAGTTGGATTTACAACTACCTATGCAATCAGTGCCTATCACCATTGATGTTGTGGGTTTGAATCTTGATCAGGGGGAGGTGTACAACATTATGTGATAATGTTTGCCAGTGACTTGCAACAGGTTGATGGTTTTCTCCGGGTCCTCAGGTTTCTTCAACCAATAAAACTAACCGCCAGGATATGACTGAAATATTGTTGAAGGTGGCGTTAAACAAACAAACAAAATATATAACATACAGCTTGTCTATACTTCAAATCAAAATGGAATCTTATCTATTTACCAATATAAATACACACTCTCTCTCTCTCTATGGGTATAATAGCAAGTCAAAAGTTCAGATTGAAGGTCCCGTAATTGAAAATCTCTGGTCATTTATCAAAAGCTTCAATAATGGCAATATTTACAACTGTGATGTTATCTATATTCTTTTATTAGCACAGGAAATCAACCCTTAAGGGCATTTATCAGCTATTAATATAATAAAGTTTATAAAATAATGACATTTTCTCTTTGCTTAGAATTTACTTCATATTGCCTTATTTTGCCTTGTTTCCTTATTTTTGTACATTTGACAGTTATCCGTTCGGTATATTAACCCTTCCCCCCATCTATGATATTTTGATCCTCTACCAATGGCATACTAAACTCCCTAACTATGGCATAATGAAACCCCCTCTTTCATTAAAACTAATGGATTCAAAATAATATAATATAATTCTTTATTTATTTAACAAGGATTGCTGACAGTGATGTACCAGCGGTTTTCCTCAAAATAATATGATTGAAATTTGACCATAGGGTCTAAAATACCATATGGAGTATTGAATCTGGAGGGGGTCTAAAATACCATACAGGATTAATGTTTCAGGAGGGCACTGGTAAATATTATTGATCGTTTTTAGTGTTAGGATTAGGGTTATGGTGTTTAACACCACTTTCAACAATATTTCAGTTATACCGTGCCGCAAGTCACTGACAAACTTTATCACATAATGTTGTATCGAATACACTTTGTCATGAGCGGGATTCAAACTTAAAACTTCATTAGATCTTTTTGAGATTCCTTGCAACGAAACAATACTTTCTGCAAAAATAAATGGCGTTTTGAGTTGAAACAAATGTTTTAATGTTATATTTATTTAATGTTTGTTTATATCTGCCAGGCTGATGGAGATTTAGATTAACACTTGTGAAAAGAAAGTTTAAACAGTAATGGTTACCATATTCCACCAATATCAACAAAACAAACAACTACCTATGACATTTTTGTGGGTATCTCCAGATAGAACATAGATTTCTATGACTTTCCCTCATTTTTGTGGGTATCTCCAGATAGAACATAGATCTCTATGACTTTCCCTCATTTTTGTGGGTATCTCCAGATAGAACATAGATCTCTATGACTTTCACTCATTTTTGTTTAGGAGTTTGAGATTGACTCATGTCATTGAAGTTGTTTATTATGTCAATCTTTACTGTTGTTGTCAAAATGTGTTTTGCATTTTAATATATTCATAGTTTTCACTTTTAAATGGATTTTAATAGAAATCTAAATGTAATGCTAAAATCTTTGATGGATTAGTGAACTACTGTTAATTTAGTATTTTTTAAGTAACTTTTAAATTTATCAGTTTTGTCAACATGGCCGCCATGTGTGGTGTCCAATCATATAATACTATACAAAATACAATTGTACTTTTAGATATTCAAGGGAGTTAACTTGTCAAAAAAAGTTTTTTTTTTACTTTGACTGTGATATTATTGATTTAAACAGATTACAGAATGAAGCGACTAAATACACTGACGGGGATATCTTTGCTGTTGTTCCCCCCACCCCACATCTTTAAAGGGGCACAACTCCCAACAATCATTGCCAAATATTTTTTGAACCAATTCATTTCAAACTCAGCATGACAAATAATATCAAATCAAATCAAATCAAATACTTTATTGCCATTACACAGTTACTGCATGTGACAAAAATAAACAGAATACAAACAATACATACATGGTAATAAAGACAAAATAATTTTCAAATAAACATTTCAAGAGTCCCCTGTCCTCAGTTCTGTAGACTGTTTTAAAAAGGAACCAAGCTTATTTACCTGAGTAGTTGTTTTAGGATTGAGGATATAAGTCACTTTATCACAATCTGATAAACAATTAAAATTTTCATTGTCATTTTAAAAAAAATCCAAATAATCTTTTCTTGTGGCATTGTTATTTTTGCAATATAAAATGAAGTGAGTTTCGTCCTCTATTTTTTTACATTTTTTACAGAGTCTTTCTTCTCTGGGGATTTTTAAGTATCTTCCTTTTTCGATAAGCAAATTATGATCACTTATTCTATATTTTGTTATTAGTTTTCTATATTCTAATTTTGGACAGGATAAATAGTTTTCTTCTGAGATGTTACCGGAATTTTTTAGAGTTTTATAAATTTTGAGTTTACTGTTATCATCAATGTCTGTTATTTTCTTCTTGAATAAGTTTTCATAGACAGATTTAATTTCTGATTTTATTTTGTCTCTTGTAAATTTTGTTATTTTTTTCAAAGAGTATTCCTTAATTTTTTCCAAATCTAAATTTAAATCTTCCATCACATCTTTAATATATGTAAACCATGAGTAAATGCCCTTGTCATTTAAATTTTTAGTAAGTAAAAATGATTCTTTTAACAGAGGGTTTATTTCCTCAGAATTTAATCTGATAAAATACAGTATAGAATAAAATTTAGTATAAAGTTCCAGTGGGAGTCTTCCTAAATCTACTCTTGCTCCAAGATTAGATGAGCTTTTTCTAACACCTAGTAAATATTTACAGTATTGCAAATGCAACTTTTCTATAGGGGTTTTATCAATAAAATGAAAAATATCTAACGGTTTACCAGAGATTTTTGATCTCTTCTTAGCTCTATAATATGTGATATAGGTATCCAAAAATGTCACTTCTGAATTATATAATGCAATAGGTTTCACTAATGAATCGAAAAGGTTATTTGCTACTTTTACTGGTAGATATCATTCAACCTCAAGTCAAACATGCCTTTAAATCTGAGTATTCAATAATTACTCAGATTTCAGCAATTTATTTAATATTCAGTGAAAAAAACTCAAGCTTAAATCTGATATTTTGAAAGAAATTTGGGCCAGTTTTCCAAGATCTACCATAAGTTGCTGGCAGAGTCCTGTTTGTGTCATTTTGATAACATTATCATATTCCTCTAGTTATCTTCCTCATTTCTTTAGCATTTTTTTTTTAATCAAAAATTACTTTTTTGCCAATATAAAATGACCCCAAAAAAAACTGTTCCATGCTTATTTACGGTAATATGTAATATTAGCAAAAATATGAACTTGGCCACAAGGACAAACTCGTAAACTTAGTAAACAAATACATAAATCAGCGTGTAAGAGCTAACAAGAGACAGATCATAATATTTTTGCATAAAAAACCAAAGAAATGCATTTCAATTTTAACATTTATGAGCTTTTCTAATTAAATATTACTAGACAAAATGTCAATGCTCCACTAAAAGCAAATTACCAATTATCTCTAGTTAAAAGACAAGGATAAACATCAACATTGTTTGTTCGTTTGTCGTTTGTTTTTTTGTCACTAAGCAACAAATATAATGTACTTATGTATTACGAAAATGGGAGAAAAAATATGTATCAAATAACAATTAAATGGACGTTACGTTACCATAGTAGAATTATCCAATGGAAATAAAAAATAAAAAAATCCCACGAATCATCACCATCACACTTTAAGACTATTATAATCTTTTTGTAACTCTGTCTTTCTTCTAAGAAATACGAAAAAATATACAAGTACTGAGTACTGTCATCAACCATACATATCTTCAAAAAGTTAAGGCGTCAAAATATACAGTCTTGACTTACCTGTAAATAATTAGCACCTCTATTTGTAAATAAACAAACGTCAGGCATGACAGATGATGACTGACACCTTTACCTGTCAAGAATGACAAATTATAAACGCCTCAAGATTTTTACTTTGGTCCTCCTTCTAAACAAAACATATTTCTTATCTGTTTAACAGATGAGTGAGTTAGCTTTAGATCTATACCGTTACTAAAATCATTATTTACATGGGTTTTGTTGTTTTACTTGCAAACATATTTTCAGGGGAGATAACTCCTTAAATTGGTATAAATTAATCCAAGTTGAAGTAGCTTTTAGCCTTTCGTTTTGTCAAGTTGTTTTAGTTTTGTGTAGTAGTAACATCTGGATGACCCCTTGAACTTTGATACCTTGACAGCATAACTTAGATAATGCTTTCATTTGATTGATTGATTGAGTGATTGTTGTCTAACGCTAAGTGAGCCATTTTTGAAGAAAAAGTTATTTTTCGATGAGATGATGATGATGTTAGATTTGTACTTTACTAATATGCTTACTGGTAGTTAATTTGGAAAACAAAATCAGAACTAACAAATTATGAGGAAGAGTGGACGGAGGTTACCAGCTAACAAATTATGAGGAAGAGTGAAGGGAGGTTACCTCGAAGAAAATCTCTATTTTATAACACCTGGTATATGTTCTATTCTTAGATACAATTTGAACAAACTAGCATTGCATCTATGGTTTTATTTCATTTTTGGATACACCCTACATATTTAGCTGAAAACGAGTTTGAAGATACCGTAGGGGTAATCAGTAGCAACAAGATGAACTGTGAGCTAATGCTCACTTATGATACTACCCCCGCCACATATATGTTCAATGTGTATAAAAACCAACTAAGTCGGCAAACAGGAAGTAGGAATCTGACGGGTCCAAAAACGCCACAATATGGCATACCTATATTAAGCTTGTGACCGAATATCAGATTTCTGCCAACAATAGTTGCTGAGAAAAATGCGACGAAAAATATCTTGGACGGACAAAAGGACGGATGGACAGACAGAGATAAAACAGTATACCCTCCCTCCGGTGGAATGGGGGTATAATAAATCAAAGGAGAGACAATACAATGGCCAAAAGAAAAAGGCCAAAAAGACAAACGATGGTCGACATAATACTACACAGACAACTAAAGATTGTGAATCATGAGCTCAACTGAAATGTGTACTAGGTGCTCTGAATGTGTATTGGAATCAAGTTCATAGCTTCCATCTATTGTCAATAGATTTAGTGATTGACACAAAGTTTAAAACTGTACCTTTTTCCCATTCACAGAAAATATGATCTGGAAGGAGCTAGTTGAAGTACAGTGGGACTAAGTCATCAAGCATTAATTAAAGCTTATATATTAATTAGAGCTTGCTGAGAAGTATTCGGTTAATTAAATGAAGAACAAAATGATGCTCTCATAAATTAACCCCCCCCCCAAAAATGACATGATCACGTTGGTTTACTATCCAGGTCTACATTTTTCTGACAGTGTCTATTTTATAGGACAAACTGTATGTACTCTTTCAGGGATAATACACATTAGTTACTGTCCAATATTGGTCTATTAAGTAAATTCCTTAAGAAGATATATGACTTGTATAATGTACATGTCTGTAAACAAATACTGTATTAGCCTACTGCCCTTTGGCAAACAGAACATATGTAATGCTGATAAATGGTGTGAAAGTGTTAATAGCTAGTAAAAATCTAATTAATGTCCTTACATTTGTTATAACAGAAAGATCAAGATTGTCCAAATCAGAGACTTCCTTGTCATCTAGTTATAGATCACAGCTAATTTTTTATTTTGAGGTTAAAGTGTTTAACGCCACTTTCAACAATATTTCAGTTATCCTATATCGTGGAGGTAAAGTTTTATTGGTGGAGGAAAAAGGATGACCCGGAGAAAACCACCAACCTGTCGCAAGTCACTGACAAACTTTATCACATAATGTTGTATGAAGTACACATCGCCATCAAGGGGATTCCAACTCACAACTTTAGTGGTGATAGGACTGATTGCATCGGTAGTTGTAAATCCAACTACCATACGATCACGACCATGATGAGTCCTCATTCAATATTTTTATCATAATTCAAGAAAGCATTGGATTCAAGGATCATTTTTGAGTTAAATAAATTAATAAAAAAAAAAAAAATGCAAAATAGAATTCTAATTTCAAAGCTGATTTTTAAATAATATATGAAAGAAAATGTCCCTGTTGCAGCATATATGTAAACTTTGGACTAGATTATGCTCAAAGTCAAACGATTGTAAAGCCAAATAATTTAAAAGGTTTTGGGAGCAAGAAAACAAAATACAAGATAGCCAAAATCGGCTACGGTCATCTATGCTTGATGGAGGATAACCTTATTTTAAACAATAATCATATTACATTACTTGGGAACTGTACATTTTGCATGCTTTTCTGCGACTTGAGGGTTAAGGGTTAAAGGTTAGGGTTACTTTCAACATTATTTTAGCTATATTGTGGCATTAAGTTTTATTGGTTGAGGAAACCGGAGTAACCGTAGAAAACCACAGACCTTCCACAAATCACTGACAAAGTTTATCACAAAATATTGTATCAAGTACACCTCGCCATTGAGCGGGATTTGAACTCACAATGTTAGAAGTGATAGGCACTGATTGCATAGGTAGTTGTAAATTTAACTACCATACAATCCCTACCACGACGACCTCTCTGCGAACTTTAATGTATCAATTTCTTTCACAATCAGCTGCTCATTTGCAAAACCAACAAAAAACCTATTTACCGGAAAGTTCACAAAATTAAAAAAGCTCTGCTATAATAGAAAAATAATCTTTTTTAACATAACAAGACAATTATGACAATATATATGGTGATTTAGGTTTAGATTTACTCATTAATATGCAAATATATTATCTATTTTTAGAATAGATATACAAATGTATATTATTTGTATACTATCTTTTTTCTAACCTTAATGCAGCTGTAATTATGTAGACTTAGTTTAATTAACAAATAATTGACCTTTCTCAGTACAATTTCTTTCCAGTTTTTGGAGTAACAGGAATACAATTTTGCAAATTTATGCAGCCCAGGAGTCGTTTCACACTCATTATAGGGTACAAGTTGTGCTAATTGTTGAAGACTCTATTGTGTCTGTGAAATGTAGAACAGTAATAAAAGCCCTGGGGGTCGATTTCACAAAAAGTCGTAAGTCTAAGATTAATCGTAAGTGTTATCGTAGGTGTGATTTCCAAGCTTTTGATTGGTTGAAATTCACACTTACGACTGATCTTAGACTTACGACTTTTTGTGAAATCGACCCCTGTTCCTTTATTTTAATATGTGTCTTAAATGCAATGCTGGATAGCTTCTCATGTTCATTATCTTTTCTTACTAACTGGGATGGTCACTTAATGGGCCACTTCCAGAAATACACAAAATAGCCTCACTCTGCATCTAAGATTAATATTAAATAAAAATTTCTTAATATGGCATATTCATTTATATCTATATCCTTTCTTAAAATTATTATAATTATTTTTTTATTACAGTAACAAGGGTAATCGTTGTGTAATCAAATGGCAGATAGATTCAATGGTGACGGAATCTGGTGCATTCGCAGAAAACTACCAATCTAAACTGCGGCAAGTTACTGAAAAACTTCATTACGTAAATTAATTTGTATCAAGTTCACCTTGACACAGGCCAGGATCAAATTCACAATCTAAATGGTGATAGGCACAGATTGCATACTGGTAGAATATTAAACATAATAATTCAATCACCATATGGCAGCTACAAAAATGGAACAGGTTAAAAACAAACAAATATACTGGTAATTTACAATGTATGACAAATGAGGTATACATAGGAATAAATATTCTAACCATTATTAGAACTACCTGTCACTGTTCAGATTTATTATCAAGTTGACTGTTTGTTTATAAGCCATGAAAATGAACTCATAAAAATACAATAATAATCAACAAATCAAATTATAGTTGACAATTATCACCCATGTGACTTGTCATGTGATGAATCAATATCACAGTTATAAATAAATTTTACAACTGTCAGAAAAGAATTAAAAAAAATTAATTTGTAAAATAATCATTATAAAGCACAGTACATAAAATTAATATTAAAAATCTTTATGCAAAGTTTAGTTTTTGAAGTTTTTGTAGATTATGTATAAATTTAGTTTGAATCTGTTGAGGATCTCTTTTGCTCAGTGGTAGATCGTGGGTTCAAACCAAAGACTATAAAATTAGTATTTGCTACGTCTCCGCTAAGCACAAGGAGAAAGAGCAAAGACTGGTTGGCTTGGAATCAAGATAATGTGTCCGAGTGGAGTGACATGTCCATCCAAGGACTGTTGTTTCAGTGAGCTAGCACTATAAAAATTCAACTCAGCATGTTGGACTAGTACAAAGCAGACCTGAGTATCATCTCATTGAAAATTAACTTGTTCTCGCCATGATATACCTGAAAAATTGTTGAGCTGGCATTAAACAACAATCACTCCTATTTTGTTACAGCACTAACAAAACTTTCTCCACATTTTTTATTACATCTTCATGGGGCACAACTCTTAAATTTCTTGACAAAAAATTATGGTTTTCCAACTTGACTAACGAGATATTGTCTACACATAGCATGTGTATAAGATTGGCTTGAGTCTGTTGAAGAACCTTTTTACTTTAAGTGCTCTAACAAGAACATTATTTTCACTTTTCCAAATATATCATTTGTCTAAAAAATTAAATTACTATTCACTTTTATGTACCAAATTCTTCACTACCAAATGAAATCATCTGTTTGTTATTTGTATGTAAACGTCAGAGAAAACTGAAAGGGGCAATCAAGAATGGACAATCCAGAGACACAGGCAACATTGAGCACAAGAATCAGAATGAAGACAAACAAACAAAAAACACAACACAGAAAACTAAACAGGTGAGCTACACAGACCACACGAAAAAAACAGGGGTGAACTTAGGTGCCCGTGAAGAGTGAAGAAGTTCACCTTTCTTCTAAGACACCCCACATAATACTGTTAAGTTATGGTAAAAGTCTTGTCGATGATAGAGGGAACAAAACCCTACTTAAAGGGCAAATATCAATGTCCTAATATTGTAACTCGGTACCTCCAGAAGGATTTTTACTGGCAAACAACAAACTCAAATATTGACCTTTATTTTACTGATAATGAACAATAACAACAAAACACAAATGTCAAAATATTCACACAAAAAGAAATAAAAAATGGGTAACATTTTCAAAGAATCCATTAAAAGAAATATTATTGTACAATATCATACCAAACAAATTAATCCGACTTCACAACATTGCAAAACAAATCAATCTGACTTTCACACTATCACATCAACAACTGACAGCTTTGACAATTTTTGACAATTTTGACAACTAAATTATAGTCAAATCAATACCTCAACATTGTCAAACCACATCAAAGATCCTGTTGATACATGAAATACATCCATATTATTGGCTACTGCAGGGAAGGCCATGTTGTCAGACCCGAGTCAACCTTCTGTTGATACAAGACATTACAAACATTAGTTTGCTTTGGTTTGGTTTTATTGTGTTCAACAATATTCTATGGTGGTCAGTTTTATAGGTAGAGGAAACCGAAGTACCCAGATGAAAACCACAGACCTGCCGCAAGTCACTGACAAACGTTATCACATAATCTTGTATAAAGTACACCTCGTCTGAGTGGTATTTGAACTCACAATGTTAGTATTGATAGGCACTGATTGCATAGGTAGTTATAAATCCAACTACCATACGATCCAGACCACAATGACCTCCTGTCTGACAGAGCCAACCCTCTGTCTATACAAAACATTACAGACACTATAAATTTCTTTTCATCAAGAAGTAGAAAATTGCTATTTTGTCACTAATAAAATACCAGTAGATCAAGCAGTAGATGATAATGATACAGGTTACCAATTCTAACAAACAAAAAGTACCTACAGTGGAACCTGTCTAATCTGACACACCAAGGGACCAGGGAAATGTGTCGGATTGTACAGGATGTCGGAATACTCAAGTTTTATTTATGTTAACAGAACTACTTTGGGATCATATTTTTTTGTCGGATGTCACAGGATGTCAGAAAACTCAGGTGTCGGATTGCACAGGTTCCACTGTATTACAAAACAAGACAGACTTAAGCCACCCTTGAGACAATCGCGACACATACATTCGTCGTCTTTCATTATCCCTCCTTGTAAGACTCAACAAAGACAAGAATCATTTTCCCTCCTTTGATATTTGACTAGAACCGGCTGCCACAGCCCATTGTTTTGAGTTTCTCAGTTGAAATATTTAAGGCTGCTGTCTCCCCTATCTGCCCTAGACATCAGTCCTTGAAATGGAGATTTTAATTTACTGATACGAATCAAATTCTTGAGTTTATTATATATATCTAAATAAAAACTGAAAAATTAACTGGTCTTGGGCCAGAGGACTGGGGCTCATCGTGAGGACTGAGACATACAACAAATGAATGCCATGCTATGGCAGACAGTGTCGTGACCTTTGACCGGGTGAGCTAAAAATTGCAATCATATGTTTCCATTACTGAAGATTATATTCAATGCCAATTGTCACTAAGAATTAATGAATCCTGAAATCCATGGAGATTTGGTGTTAAATTATTGTCAATTCTATTTTCCTTGCCTGTTGTTACCATGTTTAGCTTGTCCATTATATATTTTCTTCATACTTATAGCACTGGATAAAAATTAATAAGGAAATCGCCCATGAGAGAATATTTAAGTAAAAAGCTTACAATAGGCATAAAAGAATAATTACATCTGGCTATATTTCTAACAGTAAATGGTTAATGGTAGCTATTAATGTCTGTAATACAAAACAAATTTGCCAAAACCAGACAAATATATAGGTTTATATCAAGACCATGATTAATAGCGTAATTTTGTTTTTTGTTTTCGTACAAATTTAAAGAGCAGCCGTGGCTTGCTTGGCTACAATTCTTCTGCGTCTGAGATTAAAACTGAATTTACAACATTTTCAGTACTAGCTATGTTCTCTGATAGAACGATACAAAAGCCATATATTACATTCCACATGACACTATAATGGATTTTTATGGAAATTGGTATACATGCTAACATTGTTATAAATAAAAGAAAAATAGAGTATTATTTTTTCTGATGCTATTTATAGAGTTTAAAGTGCCATCTACCAAAAATGACATTTTTCTTGTACCTTTTCTATTAAATATAGCCTTTCCAGTTTTGTATTTTGTGAAAAACCTGAATTTTCCATATAGACAGTGGCAGTTTCTAGAAAACTCCTACATCAGCTTTAATTGTTAGACGTCATGAAAATAGATTTCTTTTGTAAAAAAAAAAAATTCTTAAAAATTGCGTCAAGATACTTTTTTTGATAGACAATACCTATTAAAAAGAATTGTCGATAATTCTGTATGAGTAAATTACTCTTGTATGTCAAAAATACTAATTAACAGTTCAATAGAATTTAAACCTTTTTTTTTCTTTCAGTGCTGATATTTTGTCTGCATTTGTTGGCTTTATATGATAGATAATATCATTTCAATCAACGATTGATTGGCTTCCCAAGAAAAACAACACTATAGTGAAATAACAAATGTAAAACCTCTAAAATGGTAGCAATTAAAAAAAATAAAAAGCTGATCACCCTTCAAAGAAAAATACTTTATTGGTTAGAAAATGTCAGAATCGGTAATTAAAAGAGATGTTTTATGTTAAAAATGTAAATCATGGCTTGAGGGGAAGTCAATATACTTTTAGTTAGTGATTAATGAAAGCCTTTCATTTTTACCTGATAGCCGTTCCTTTGATATGTGTTATGTATTCCTTCAGTAATAATAGGAATTATTGTTTTAACCTTCAGGATTCTAGCAGAGCTATTTATAATGTAATGTTGATCAGCTGATGTACCTATGATTATGACTCTAAAATAGCACAATTTACTTAAGACACTTAATTTTAACATTTTATTCACAAAATTTGCCGATCGACAGTGAAAGAAATGTTTAATAATAAATGCACTAGAAATATCTAATGTGTTAGAAACACTTACTTAAATCTTAATGGAAAACTATATTTATATAATCAACAAATATCTTAGTATGTAACTGAAAATAACTACTGTCAAATAAACTAAACTATAAGCTCAATGGGCTGAGCCTGTGTCGCTCACCTTTCATTCTGCTTTGAGGAAACTTAATACAGAACCTTCCATCCATGTGTATGCTTCCTACCAAGTTTCGGTTCATATGGCTAAGCAGTTTCAAAGGAGAAGATTTTTTAGAAATCGATCAATCAGAAACAAAAATTGCATGTGGTGGCCATGTTTGCTGACCGATCGGGACGAAAGGAGCAATCTTCATAGAGGACATTCCATAGATGCTTCCTACCAAGTTTTGGTGGTAGCCATGTTTGCTAACCGATCGGGACGAAATGAGCAATCTTCATAGATGACATTCCATAGATGATTCCTACCAAGTTTCGGTGGTAGCCATGTTTGTTAACCGATCGGGACAAAATGAGCAATCTTCATAGAGGACATTCCATAGATGCTTTTTACAAGTTTCGGTTCATTTGGCCAAGCGGTTTCAGAGGAGAAGATTTTTTAAAATCGGCCAATCAGAAACAAGAATTGCCTGTGGCGGCCATGTTTGGCAATGGATCATAACAAAATGTGCATTCATTAGAGAGGACGTGCCATAGATGCTTCCTACCAAGTTTCAGTTTATTTGGCTGAGGGTTTTCAGAGGAGTAGATTAAAATGTGAAAAGTAAATGGATGACAGACGACAGACACCAAGTGATGGCAAAAGCTCATATTGCGTTTGGCAAGGTTTGCTAAAAAGAATATTAAAATGTGAATACCTACTTGTAATGTATAGAATAAACATGTTACACTATATCAGCATTAGTTAATTTCTAAGGGAGATAATGGCAAGAGTTATCTTTCTTTTAATAGAGGAGACATTTTTTTTTAGAAATCAACCAATCAGAAACAAGCATTGCCTGTGGTGGCCATGTTTGTTAACCGATCAGAACAAAATGAGCAATCTCTATAGAGGACCTTCCATAGATGCTTCCTACCAAGTTTTAGTTCATTTGGCTGAGGAGAAGATTAAAATGTGAAAAGATAACGAACGACAGAAGACGAACGACAGACGCCAAGTGATGGCAAAAGCTCACATTGCCTTTGGTAAGGTGAGCTAAAACATTTTGCTTGCTGCCTCACTATTTTTGTCTGGAAAATCCGAAGAACAAGAAACTTTTTTGGTGTGGCCATATATATAACTAATTTTTAATTTTGGTTTGAATGTATAATAAGCATAAATCGGATGAATGAAAAACCTGGAATATACATTTAACTACTCATTGCAATGTAGCTGCAGTTAAAATTTGAGCCCATTTTGACCTATAACAAAGCAGCAATAGACAATTAAAGAATATCTATATTCAGGTAAGGCTGCCATCTTGAATGGTGGATGGGATGGTCAGACACAAAAAAGGAGACCAACCAAGGACCATCCTGGCCATATTTGGTTCAGCAGTTTCAGAGAAGATTTGAACATAGTTTTTCTCAAAATATGCCTAACTTGCATAACCTGTATAAATTGACTGAAAGAAACATTGCCTGCTCAAGGCAAAGGCAACCAGAGTCGATTATGGTTATCACGTTTAGGCCCTTTGGTTTACTCTCTCTGAAAGATTTAAAAATTATTTGGGCTTTCCAATCTTGATTTTGAGTGTATTTGATGAAGGTTATTCCAGAAATGCACCATATACATGGAATTAGATATCTAAGTTTAAATATACTGCATATTAAAACTACTATGCTATGATATCTTGATTTATCAGATTTTCTTGCTGCAGAAACTTTAACAAAAAAAAAGAACTGTAATAACAATACATTTTTAAAGGGAGAAAACAGATAAAAAGACAAAAAAAAGACTTAATGTACATTACAAGGTTAATGTATTGATGGATATTAGAGTACATGTATTACATGTCTTATAGCTATAAAATGACAAATGTAAAACTTTAAAAATAAATAATCCATACAATTAATTCATTCATGCTTCAGTTACAAGAGGAGGACTGACAACATCTAATGAAGTTTCTGCCATTTTAAACAAATTCTATTTTAGTATTCATCTTGGATGCAGGATAGAACTATTTCGTGTATTTGTGAAAGGGGTCCCCCATTCAATGACCATCCCAGTTAGTAAGTAAATTAAAAAAAAAAAAAAAAATTTAATTATTTAAAAAACATTTTTTCTATTTAAAAAAAAAAATCTTAATAAATGCAGAAAGTGACCCCAAACACCAATAACCCGAACACTCCCTGTCCCCGTCTTTTATCAATATCTAATATTTCTATTTTCTAATTATATCATCTATAAATATATACTTTCACTTTCACTTTGTCAATTTGCTCTTTAAGTATTTTGTTTGATCAAAACATCATATTCTGTTTCTTTAATTTTATTTATAAATGTCTTCCTATTGATCTGTTGATGGTCAATATTCTATATTAGTTCAGCAGAGTAGTATATTATGTCTGCTGGGAATGACCATAATAGTTCTCAATATCCATTGGTCATCATCGTCGGCAACCCACGGTTGATTCCGATACGTTCCTCTCTCTCCATCACCTGAGTGTCAAATCGCTTGTAAACATTCGTACTCATGAATATTCAAAGTTTCGAATTAACCAATCAAAATCACTTTTATGAAAGTGAAACTCTTTGGTATCGGAGTCAAAAAACCGTTCTGTCAGTAATGGATGCGCCCATGAAAATGTGTGGATGAAGTGTAGTGCAGTATAGAAAGTTCCTCAATTCTTTCACTCCAAATCTTTGCAACAGGTCCGACATTTTCAACTTTTAACCAAACTCATTATGAAATGAACGATTTGATTGGTTGAATCGCAGTAGAAGTTTGTAATGCGAAGACTGATGAATTATTCATGAGTACGAATGTTTACAAGCGATTTGACCCACGGGTGATGGAGAGAGAGGAATGTATCGGAATCAACCGTGGGTTACTGACGATGATTCATCTAAAGACTTGCCCATTTTTGTATTCTGTTTCATGTCACAGAAACCAATGGTTGATGAGGTTATTGAGTAACATATATTTGCTGGGATTATGGCTATGTGTTTAATGCTACTTTCAACAATATCTCAGTTATATTGTGACAGTCCGTTTTTTTGATGGAGGACACCGAAGTGCCTAGGGAAAACCACCGGCCTGTCACAAGTCACTGACAAAGACTAAAACTGTAATTCAGAATGAATTCAGATGAAATTAGGTTTAATTTGCATATTTGCCAAAAAATTGTAAAAATTATATAAATTTCACAAAAGAACTCTTACCATATTATCTAAATTGTAGCTCATTCCTATGGCAATGAATAATTATGAAGTAATGACTATTTTCAAAAATTTATATTTTTAGTTACAGCTGCCATCTTCGAAGAAGGGCAGGCCTGTCTGAAACAATTCTTAAAGAGAACTAACCAAGTACCATTCTAACCAAGTTTGCTTAAATTGGACTAGTGGCTTCAGTGAAGATGACAAATCAACCAATCAGAAACAAGCATTGCCTGTGGTGGCCATGTTTGTTAACCGATCAGAACAAAATGAGCAGTCTCTATAGAGGACCTTCCATAGATGCTTACCAAGTTTCAGTTCATTTGGGGTTTCAGACGCCAAGTGATGGCAAAAGCTCACATTGCCTTTGGCAAGGTGAGCTACAACATTTCGCTCGCTGCCTCACTATTTTTGTCTGGAAAATCCGAAGAACAAGAATTTTTTTTGGTGTGGCCATATATATAACAAATTTTTAATTTTGGTTTGACTGTATAATAAGCATAAATCGGATGAATGAAAAACCTGGAATATACATTTAACTACTCATTGCAATGTAACTGCAGTTAAAATTTGAGCCCATTTTGACCTATAACAAAGCAGCAATAGACAATTAAAGAATATCTATATTCAGGTAAGGCTGCCATCTTGAATGGTGGATCATGGGATGGTCAGACACAAAAAAGGAGACCAACCAAGGACCATTCTGGCCATATTTGGTTCAGCAGTTTCAGAGAAGATTTGAATGTAATTTTTTCTCAAAATATGCCTAACTTGCATAACCTGTATAAATTGACTGAAAGAAACATTGCCTGCTCAAGGCAAAGGCAACCAGAGTCGATTATGGTTATCACATTTAGGCCCTTTGGTTTACTCTCTCTGAAAGATTTAATAAAAGGCCGTTGGCCACTGGTCCCCCGACGCCAAGGTTATATCGTAAGATTAAATTTTGAACCTACTGTAAACTAGAGGGTCAGGTGAGCCTGTATCACTGGTTAGATTTGTCGAAAATGATCACTATCGCACTTGACCTAGATATTCATGAGATACACTTACATACCAAACCTAGTTTCAATCTGACTATTTGTTCCCAAGTTATCATCTGGAAACCAAATATTTAGCAATTTTGAGGTATAAAAAGGGGCACAACTCTAGTAAAAATAGTCCAAAAATTGTCATTATCGAACTTGACCTAGATATTCATAAGATACACTTACATACCAAACCTAACTTCAATCTGACTTTTCATTCACAAGTTATCATCTGGAAACCAAAAAGCACACGGACGGACGATACCCATTTCTATAGTCCCCTTCGACGAAGCGTCCGGGGACAAAAATTATTTGGGCTTTCCAATCTTGATTTTGAGTGTATTTGATGAAGGTTATTCCAGAAATGCATCATATACATGGAATTAGATATCTAACTTCTAAGTTTAAATATACTGCATATTAAAACTACTATGCTATGATATCTTGATTTATCAGATTTTCTTGCTGCAGAAACTTTAACAAAAAAAAAGAACTGTAATAACAATACATTTTTAAAGGGAGAAAACAGATAAAAAGACCAAAAAAAAAAGACTTAATGTATTGATGGATATTAGAGTATTACATGTCTTATAGCTATAAAACAACAAATGTAAAACTTTAAAAATAAATAATCCATACAATTAATTCATTCATGCTTCAGTTACAAGAGGAGGACTGACAACATCTAATGAAGTTTCTGCCATTTTAATATTCATCTTAGATGCAGGATAGAGCTATTTCGTGTATTTGTGAAAGGGGTCCCCCATTCAATGACCATCCCAGTTAGTAAGAAATGCTATCGATGTAAATGAATATGAGAGACTATCAACACATTACACTTGGACATAAATTCAAGTAAAGGAACAGCACTTTTATTGCTGTTCTGCATTTTGCAGTCACAGTAAGGAATTCAACAATGACCAAAACACTAAGATGAGTGTGAAACGGCCCCTAACCTGCAGTTGAGTGGTACTCTTTACTTCTGCCGATAAATGCCATGCTTGGTTTAATTTGGTCTTGTGGTTTCATATCTAAAAATTGTTTTTCAACCTTACTTGCAAAGATTCTGATATCAAAAACTGTCTTTGATTGTAAAATACCATCTTATTATGTGTGGCAGAGTGGCTATGTTCATCATTTTCTAACGACAAACAAAACAAAGCTGACGTGGCTTTACGTGTTGGTAAAACTCACGTCAAGGGGTTAGGGTTTGGTTTATGGTGTTTAACGCCAGTTTCAACAATATTTCAGGTATATTGTGGCGGCTTCTCGCCTCAAGAATTAAGGTTTCCAGATACCTACCAGAGGATGAGGGTTTTCTCAACAAAAAAAAAGACTGGTAATTATCACACTATCATTTGTGCAATAGGGAGTATTTTCACGCTGATATGGTTTATTAGATATAGATATTATTGTCATTTACAGTTCCTAAATAATGCAATTATTGTTCAAACTAAAGTTCTCGTCCCTCTGGTATAGGTAACATTAGCCAATTTTAGCTAACCTTCTTTAGGACCTTTAGTTTATTTGGCTTCCAGCCTTTTGATTTTGAGCATACCTGATGAAGGTTATTCCAGAAACATGTTGTTCACACTAAATTAAATATGTACATCTTTAAATTAAAAAAAAAAATCTTAATAAATGCAGAAAGTGACCCCAAACACCAATAACCCGAACACTCTCTGTCCCCGTCTTTTATCAATATCTAATATTTCTATTTTCTAATTATATCATCTATAAATATATACTTTCACTTTCACTTTGTCAATCTGCTCTTTAAGTATTTTGTTTGATCAAAACATCATATTCTGTTTCTTTAATTTTATTTATAAATATCTTCCAATTGATCTGTTGATGGTCAATATTCTATATTAGTTCAGCAGAGTAGTATATTATGTTTGCTGAGAATGACCATAATAGTTCTCAATATCCATTGGTCATCATCGTCGGTAACCCACGGTTGATTCCGATACGTTTCTCTCTCTGCATCACCCGTGGGTCAAATCGCTTGTAAACATTCGTACTCATGAATATTCAAAGTTTCAAATTAACCAATCAAAATCACTTTTATGAAAGTGAAACTCTTTGGTATCAGAGTTAAAAAATCATTCTGTCAGTAATGGATGCACCCATGAAACTGTGTGGATGAAGTGTAGTGCAGTATAGAAAGTTCCTCAATTCTTTCACTCCAAATCTTTGCAATAGGTCCGACATTTTTAACTTTTAACCAAACTCATTATGAAATGAACGATTTGATTGGTTGAATCGCATTAGAAGCGTGTAATGCGAAGACTTATGAATTATTCATGAGTACGTATGTTTACAAGCGATTTGACCCACGGGTGATGGAGAGAGAGGAACGTATCGGAATCAACCGTGGGTTACTGACGATGATTGATCATATGTTATCTAAAGACCTGCCCATTTTTGTATTCTGTTTCATGTCACAGAAACCAATGGTTGATGAGGTTATTGAGTAACATATATTTGCTGGGATTATGGCTATGTGTTTAATGCCACTTTCAACAATATCTCAGTTATATTGTGACAGTCCGTTTTTTTTATGGAGGACACCGAAGTGCCTAGGGAAAACCACCGGCCTGTCACAAGTCACTGACAAAGACTAATACTGTAATTCAGAATGAATTCAGATGAAATTAGGTTTAATTTGCATATTTGCCAAAATTTTTTAAAAATTATATGAATTTCACAAAAGAACTCTTACCATATTATCTAAATTGTTGCTCATTCCTATGGCAATGAATAATTATGAAGTAATGACTATTTTCAAAAATTTATATTTTTAGTTACAGCTGCCATCTTCGAAGAAGGGCAGGCCTGTCTGAAACAATTCTTAAAGAGAACTAACCAAGTACCATTCTAACCAAGTTTGCTTAAATTGGACTAGTGAAGATGACAAGAATATTATATCTATTATTAGTAACAACAGCCATATTTGAAAGTGGGTAGTTCTGTTAGGCACACTATTTAAATAGGACTAACCAAGCACCCATACAGCCATATTTGCTAGAAAAGTGGACCAGAGGTTTCAGAATAGAGGTGGAAAGTAGAAATTTCTATTTTTAGTAACGATGGCCATTTTTGAAGGTGTCATACATAATTCTGAAAGGGGATCACCCAACAACCATTACATCAAACTTAAGTTGATTAAAATGTGAATAGTTTACGACGACAATAACAACAACAATGACGATGGACGCAAAGTAATGAGAATAGCCAACATGACCCTTTGGGTCAGAGTTAAAAAGAGGGAGCTTTGCTACCCTTTCTTTATCTGATATACTATGTTATCAACTGCTATTCTATTAAATAAATCCTTTTGTAACTATCATGCTCTTGCTAAATACATGTATACTTACTACCCCGAGATTCCAATAAACCCCCAGCCACGACAATAGTCTATTCCTCCTACTAAAAGGTCCACGGCTAAACTAATTTGTGCTGATGATGGAGGGGTAAATTAAGGATAATAAGCTTAATGTACTTTCAATTCTAACACATATTTGTCTGTTGAGACATCAGCCGTTGTCAGTCATAGTCTGTATTTAAATAAATAACTGTGAATTATCTCCTTTTAAAATTTTATTACATATATGTACTGACCTTCTAGGTTGAGACATCTATACATGGCTTTTCTGTCCAGGAAAAATCCCAAATGAGCGTAATCCTCCCCCTCCACATCGTTAAATTCTTCAGGTGTGATTTTACCTGCAAGAAATAATTACAATAAATTCAGAGGCACAACAGGGGAAAATCACCAAACGACTTGAAACAAGACATGATAAACCAGGGTTTTCATTACTGGTATCAATTTATTACAAATTAAGGGTTAATAACGATCAATGGTAGGAATTCAAAATGAAAAAAATGGTCACCCAAGTGTAGAAAAAGAAATAAACACTAATTGTCTCCCTTGGTAGAAGCTCAAACATCAGGAATAATTGTACAATATTTACGCCAAAATTATTTTTCATGACATGGTAAATGAATGATAACCTTAGCGGTGTGTGACATTTACGACCATTTTTCTATTAGGAATGTGAGGTAAAAAGTTGACAAAAAACACAAGTCAAGTGGCAATTATACATGTAGTCTTAATAATTATATATAAACTGTCACCAAATAATTAGTTTCTTTACATATATCGTATGTTGTTTGAAATTGTCAACATATTTTCATAGTACTTTAAATTATCCCCATTCATAATTAGTTTCTTTACATATATCATATGATATGTTGTTTTATAATTGTCAACATGTTTTCAAAGTACTTTAAATTATGCCCATTCATAATAACAAATTAATATTCTATTACAGTAAATGTTCAAGAGCAATCATAATATAGACATTAGTTTGAGTACCGATATACAAGATCTCAAATTTAAATTAAATCATACATTTTCACTAATTCTGTCCTTAATAGACATATAAGTAAAAATTCCAAAAACTGATAATATGAAGATAAAATTTCAGTGAGTGATTGTTGTATTAATCCAATTCAGCAATTTATCAGCTATATCATGGCGAGAGCATATATATATTATATGAAATAACTTCACGTTTGTTAGGATCATGGAGTTTGAAAAATGGAAATTTCTTATGAAAAAAACTATAACTATGAAGACTTCACCATTGTTATCTTTATAATGGCAAAAAGGGATGAACCAAACCAAATTAGAAAACTATTCAGTTTTAAATGAAAGACAAAAGAGAGTTTGTGAGTGAGCGAGTGAGTTATTGTTGTTTAATGCCAAGTGAAACAAAATTTCTGCCATATTATGGCGAAAACAAGGAATTTTTCGATGAGAAAAAGCATGATAATGTCTGCATGTAATACAGTTTAAAAACAGTCCCATTCAAATACAAAGTATGATCAAGTAATTCATGAAACTACTAATTCAATTTTGAAAAAGTCCCATTAAAAAAGTCTAAGGTATCATTAAGAAAATCCCATGGAACGTAATTCAATTTTGAGAAAGTCCCATACAAAGTCAAAGGTATCATTGAGAAAATCACATGGAACACAATTCAATTTTGAGAAAGTCCCATATAAAGTCAAAGGTATTACTCTATTTTTTTCAACTGGATGGGCATGGCTTAACACGGGTTGACTGGTTACAGGAAAGTCCATGTATTTAGGAGGGTCAGGTTACCTGATCAATTTTATTTATACAGCTATATTCAATCGTGCGTTCTACTCCTTTTGTATGAATTGATTTCGGTGACACTGCTGAATACAGTTCAATAATGGCAATAACGGGAACTGCCCTGTACATACACAAACTAAAATCGAATGCTCTCATGTAAATTTAAAGGTCAACTCCGCCCGACCAGTTAAATAAAATAGAGTAATATCATTGGGAAAATCTCATGAAACATAATTCAATTTTGAGAAAGTCCCATACAAAGTCAACAGTATCATTGAGAAAATCCTATGGAACACAATTCAATTTTGAGAATGTCCCAAAGTCAAAGGTATCATAAAGAAATCCCATTTACAGGCTTTAAGTAAGTCTCATATGAAATTTGCATAATCTCTGCTTCACAAATCCTTACTTAATACATGAATAATTCAAATTTCACAACAGGAAGATGCTGACAGGCTGTTTTAATACCACCAGATAGTACAATAGTAAGACCATGACAGGCCATTTTAATACCACCAGATTTATCAGCTACAAGTACAATAGAACTAATTTAATAAAAGTAAGTTTATATTCTTGTCAACATCAATTTAATTTTGTCTCAGCGGACATGTCTGTAGTTCTGAAGACATCTGTAACTGATTGTACCACATGTAACTATATCCCAAGATAAATCAACAGAAACATAGCTGTAAGATTTCGGTGAATTGGTTCCAAGAGTATTAGTCTATTTAGTACATGCTTGACAAACAATCGTTTTTCCCTGACATTTCAGAGACAAAAAAACAAATTGGATAACAATAAGGGATATATGATATTATATTGTAAACTACAGGGATGATTCTGGTTAGAAAATAAAATAACTAAAATCAATGAAAAATCGCTGAAACCATCTACATTCCTTTTAAAAATGGTCATTTTTTACCTGTTCTGACCGTGTTCAGCAACTTTCGGAAAACAATTTTCAGAGGAAAATAATGGAAATCAGTTAAATAACTGATAAAAATAATCCCCGAAACAAGAGAGGATCACATGAACTTGTATCACTCACGTAGGCAAGAAGATTTATTGTACTATTGCATATAGAAGCATTATGTTAAATTTTGATCTGCAAGGAGTCAGGACTTGAAGCCTATAGAATTTGAATTTGAATTTTGGTGTTTAATGCCACTTTCAGCAATATTTCAGCTATATCATGGCGACCAGTTTTAGTGGTAGAGGAAGCCGGAGTACCCGGAAAGAACCACCGACCATGGGAAAGCAACTGGTAAACTTTATCACTTGCGGCTGAGAATCGAGTGCACCCTTTTTTGTAATTTACAAAGCTGGGCACAAACTCACGCCGTATTGGCAGAGGTGGCGAAATTCGTCGGACTTGTCCGACGTTTTTTGTTGCTGGTCCGACTAAAATCGTATATTTTCCGAACCAGATGTCCGACGTCGATTTCGGAGTTTACTTTTTTACACATGAGCAGAAGTGACTTTCATTAAAATAATTTCCGGTTTGAAAAAAGAAACATGCTTTGAATGATTGAAAATGTGTGCCCAGGGCAGTACCGGGAAAAGCTCTAAAGCGTAAAATATCGGCAGAGGTAATAAGAAATCATCAAAGTAGCTACGAAGCCAGAAGAAAAGACCGTAAGCTTAACCCATCATGGCAAAAAGATAGACGCTACTGGATGTTTCATCCCATAACCAAAACGGACCATAACAAAAACGGACTATTGAAATAAAAAATTAATTTGTTTAGTGTGTTTTAACTATAAACATATGTTCATTTGCACATAAATTTGCAAAAAAAAACAAAACAATTGCAAGCACATTTCTAAATATTTAGTATGTTGGGAAGATCTTTCTTTTCCTTCATGATGGATGGGTCGACAGATACAAATGTACCTTTGGGCTCTGGTGATGAGCAGGAAGCCATTTACATTCGTTTTTCACAGAGTAGAGATAATTGAAATATTTCTGGTAATAGGAACACCAAACAGTACTTGTTCAAAAGACTGAGAGGAATTTGTCCTTAAAATGTTTGAAAGTAATAAAATAGATAAAGGTCATTGGTTAGATTTTGATTTTTGGTGCTTAACGCCACTTTCAGCAATGTTTCAGCTATATCATGGCAACCAGTTTTAGTGGTGGAAGAAGCCGGAGAGGACCATGGGCAAGCAACTGGTAAACTTTATCACTTGCGGCTGCGAGTCGAGTGCACCCTTTTTTGTAATTTATAAAGCTGGGCGAGAACCCACGCCGTATTGGTGATAGGCTTGTATGAGTTGTTAGGTAATCCAAATACCTAACTCATTGAGCCACCAGGGCCACATTGGTTTGAAATATCCTTTATTAAATCAGTTTTGATAAAGTATTGATTTTTGCAGAAAAATTATCCGGTCAGACAAACTTGAGTTCGGTCAGACAAAAGATTTCAGCTTGTCTGACTGAATGTCAGACAAGAGTCTCAGGAATTTCGCCAGGTCTGTATTGGTGATAGGTTTGTATGAGTTGTTAGATCCAACGATCTAATTCGTTTAGCCACCCGGGCCCCTTGATGGCTTGATTGATTGATTGATTGATTGATTGGTGTTTAACGTCCAGCGAGCATGATGGCTTGAAGCCAATAGACCATCTACAGACATCAAGAGATGGCAATAAAAAGCCATACTAAACAATGTCCAGAAAAGAAATTACATCCTGTTCTCTTTTTATTTTACTTTCCAGAAACCCTTTTTTTT
>MJUT01002591.1:211063-222905 GCA_002080005.1 Gigantidas platifrons
ATTTTACATGTATTCTATTATGTATAATGAACTTGTTTCATAAAGGAAGAACATTCTTTATTAAGATAAGGAAAAATACATAAGTATTAAGAGTATACATGCCAGTTAACAATGTATTAAATTTACTCCATTAGCAATTAAAAGTCCACTATTTACAAATATTGTTATACAATATGAAAAATTTTTCAAAACAATATTTCACATAATGAAGAGGTGTTATTTTCTTAAGTAATCATTACTGAAAATTATACCAGGTTTTACTATGAGTTTAAGAGAATGATTAGACACAAATCTGAAATTAATACAAAATTTAAAAAAAATAATTTTGTAGTGTCCGCAACAAATTTCCACTATTGTTGTACATCAGCTTTGAGATTACTTAATATGTCATGTTGAATTTGATTATGTTTTTTTCTTTTCAAGGTGTATATAGTACTAGAAATGTTCATAAAAAATGGAATATTTGTTTAAATAAAAGTTCTTAAGCAATTGATATGTATTACTTTATAAGAATGAAGATCTAGAAAAGCTTCATTTTTTCATTTTTTTTTCGATTGAGTTACTTCAATACAGTTTTGAGTATTTATAATTTTGCTAATACATAGTTTAACAAAGTTTAGCAAAGAAAACTTATATACAAATTAATATTGTGCTCCTGATTGAGTATAACACCACGTTTTGGAAGCATTTAAAGAGACATCATCGCCCTACAGTTGACGGTTATATTTTTAAAACCAGATGAGGTTACTTAACAATATTTTGGAATTTGATACTTCACATTATACCCTTCAAGAAAAACACAATAACATACCAGTAAAATAAGTTTGATTTTTTCCATAATTTGTTACATTCTGGTCACATTTATTGTGAAACAGCCGACAACTGTAGTGCAAATTTTATGCATTTTAAATTCGAGAATGATAAATGATCTTTTCATTCAAACACGAAAAATTGCATTGCCGTTGATCATGTACGGTCCTTAAGGCATCCTATATAACAACTTCAAAAGGAAGTTCATGTTACATCTACAGTTCAATGAACGAAACATAATTGGTTGCATTGCAAGGGTCATAAATATATATGTATCTCAAAATGCACACGTATTCAACAAATTCGGTTACTAGTATTATGAAAAAAACCCATTAAACAGTGATGGCCAACAATTCCACCAATATTAACAAATTAAACAATCAAAATCATTGAACATAAAAAAGATCATGGCTTATCACTTTGGAAAACCAGGTCCTGACTTAAGACAGGCACTAAAAGTGGGAGGATTAAACCAGTCGATTGCATGCCAAACTTCCCCCTCAAGATAATTGGATTTCCAACGATAATAAAGATATAAAATTATAAAAAAATTTATTTAATATAGTTGGCCTAATGTTTAGTTTTAATAGGAAAGTACATGCACAATCCTTAATTCTTTCGATAAAACTTGAAAGACTCCTTTGACGATGTTGATGTGAGGCAATTAAGACTGATTTCCTATCCTTGGGTAAATCAGTACTATGTAATATTAAATAGTAAAATCAAATTACGTGTGAATTTATCTCATTGTTGCTGTATTAAATTGATAAATAATACACTCCTCCGCAGTCTCTTATATTTCACCGTTGTTCTGTGACAAATCGCTGGGGATGTTCATCGTGAATTTTGTACAGCTGAGGTGATAAAAAGGACAGCACAATTTCATGTCGTTTATCAATTGCCTTCTGTACTTATTAACCTGGAATTTAACTTGGAATGATTTGGTATCTAAATATTGTTGGATTTCCAACTGTGTGGAGTTATTAAGCACAGTTGAGGAAGTTAAATTCAGAAATGAGAATCTGTTGCCCTTCAAATTCATAAAGTCATCTCATAATTCTATTATTTTCTTATCATAATTGTTCCAATTACAAGTTACAAAAAAAAACAAAAACAAAAAACAACATGTTTTCATTTAGAGTGGAAATACTACTCAGTAGGTCTTGTTTTAAAGAGAAAGTACAGTCAAACTTGACTTAAACGGCACCTCTATATAACAAATATAAATACAACAGAGGCATTTCAGATGGCTAGGGCATGTTCTCAGGATGCCAGTATCCAATATAACCAGGATAGCCCTTAGATGGACACACCAGGGAAAGAAACCATGAGGCAGACCAAAGCCCACCTGGTGCAGAACTATTGAATCTGAACTGAAAGAGCTTGGCATGACCTGGGGAGAAGCTGAAACAAAGGCTAAAGACAGAACATATTATATGATGGCGTAATCTTGTGGAGACATTATGCTCCGACTGGAGCGAAGAGGATAGGTAGGTGGGTATAAAACAAATCACTTTCTATAAAGGGCAATCTGATTCCCCCCATTAATGAATAGTATGTATATAAAGGGCAACTGCTCATAAAAGGCAATATTATCAGGTTTCCTAGAGTGTCCTTTATAGAAAGGTTTAACTGTATTTAAATTAAGATCTAAGCTAGCATCAACTTGTGTGGAAAATGTTCTTCTTTTGTCCTGAGGAGAACAGTGTAGTAAGTATGGTGTATAAAATTCTGAATTTCTCATAAGAGTGTTTTGCCACAAGTAAAAGGGGAGATGAAGGATAGTCAGAAATATTTGCCTTGCAATATGCCACCAACAACATGTAATGGCATTCTCCATCCAATAACTAAATATTCCATCAAGTTGAATTGTATATTTTGTTGAAAGTGGGCAGTGGTGTTAAACACCATAACCCAAATCCTATTATTGATTTTCGCTATACTAGTAACCAGACTTAATATATGTTAAAAAAAAAGATAAAGATCAAAACATTTTGTACCTCAACATAAGAATATTTATGACAAGAAGTTTACTTTAATCATGGGATAATGAATATTTATGACAAGAAGTTAATTTTAATCATGGGATAATGAATACTTATGACAAGAAGTTTACTTTAATCATGGGATAATGAAAACAACCCAATCAGATTGTATAATATGAAATAGGTTTTGTTTTGTGTGTGTTCAACGATCTGAGGTGAGAGATAGTTGTTTCTTTTTTTTATATTCAGGTAGAATTGTTGACCATCATTGTTTAACCTTTCTTGTTTGGTTGATATTGATTGAATTGTTGACCATCACTGTTTAACCTTTCTTGTTTGGTTGACATTGATTGAATTGTTGAACATCACTGTTTAAACTTTCTTGTTTGGTTTATATTGATTGAATTGTTGACCATCACTGTCTAAACTTTTTTTTCATAAGTGTATCGGTGTGTCAAATTGACAGTACATTTACAATCAATTACAATTCAAAAGTATTTTTGTTCAGTGGACCGTGTAAACACTTCAATAGTATTTTTGTTCAGTGGACCATGTAAACACTTCAAAAGACTGTTACAAATAATTCATTCTATAAGAACTTAATCAGGGTAAGGGTAGCAGGGATTTTATGGGGGATAATAATTTCTTAACTATAACACATTTAATTATCAATGGACTTGTAGTGGGGTTCGTGTTACTCAATCTTTAGTTTTATAGATCGTTGTTTGTCCTTTTGTCCCTTTTCTTTTGGCCATTGTATTGTCTGTCCTTTGATTTATGGATTATGATTCCCCCTTTAGTATCTTCAAACTCTTCTTATGGGGGATAATTAATTTCTTAACTATAACAGATTTCATTATTAATGGACTTGTATGGTCTGTATTTACAAATTTTTTCACCTATTGATCGAGGAGAATAGAACCCAATACAATTGAAAGGAATTAGATGTAGAATTTGCAATTTGAATAAATTCAATCTACAGTTGTGATCAGGGTGTCCAAATATGATGTATGAGATGTTTGTCAAGACTATGGTTATTGTATACATGGTACATGAGCTCCAATGTTAAATCCCATTTATTCAAAGCGTAATGTTCTATAGGCTAGCACGTTTTGATTTAGCCTATGTTTGTTCTATTTATTTTATTTCTGTTTCTGCAAATACTTTGAACAATTCAACAGGCAACATTAATGCTGGCTTATATCCCTTTTTTTTAGGTTTGACAAGGGAGATAATATATGCCAAGGGAGACAAGACATAATGCTCAAATTTGTTGTCCTTTAATTTTTACACTAAAGTCTTGCCTATAGAATGTACATGTATAAGATATGCTTTGTATTTGAAAAAACAATGCAACTAAATGTTCACTGATTTTTGTTTTTGCCATGTACATGTAGTGTGTCATTTAGGCAGGTTGCAGTGATTGGGAGAGTGATTGTTGTGCAATGCCAAATCAGCAATTTTGCAGCTATATCATGATGAGGAGGTCCGCTTTGCACTAGACCAACACGCTTAGTTCAATTTTGATGGTGCTAGCTCACTGAAAGAACAGTCTGCAGATAGAAATGTCGCCCCACTTGGACACATTATCCTGATTCCGAGCCAACCCGTCTATGTCCTTTCTCCTCAATGCTGCATGCTTAGCGGAAAAGCAACAAATAACAATTTCATAGTCTTTGGTTTGACCCGATCAGGACTCAAACCCACGATCTATCACACCCGAGGGGAGCACGCTTAACCATTACACCACCGATGCGGCTAGGCAGGTTTAATATTTTGGTGTAGTAATAGAAATTTGCTAAAAATGTTAACATTAAGACTGTCAAAATGAAAAACCTAATGAAAAAGATTTGGAATTTGATCATGGTCGTAGAAAATAAGAAAATTATTTCGGAGTTGCTGTCATGTGATATTTAAAGAAGCAGGTTCTCATGTACATAAAATATCAAAACAACATTACTGACTGCCAAGTTAGTAATTACATTAATAAGTAATAATTACTCGGAGTAATTAATAAAAATACCATTAATATCTTTGGATCTTAATGACTAATTTTTATGAGATCTATCAGAAGCATGGCTGGTATCAATTTTGATATGTTTACTCTTAGACTAATGGTGTACAATCAGCCTATTCTACATCCTTTAGTTCTTAGTTGGCAAATGATAACCTTCATTGACCCTGCTATTGTACTGTTCATGTTTACATTGTCAATTAGTGAAAATAATGGGGTCTTTTTTATTAGAAGCTTTTTATAGTTTGCTTTAATCTTTGTTTGACTGTTGGAAATAGAAGTGTAATGATATACCGATATACTGAATGATGATACATCGCGGTATTTTATTGACCACACAGCACACGGTACAATCAGTGCCCCTTACGATATTGATGACACGATACGACTGGGTGCTTCTTTAGTACCAAAACCTGTTAAAATCAATGAAATAAAATAACTTTTTTATTCCTAAATCAAAATTTGTTTAGCTACATAAATAGTGTTTTTTTTCTTCAAATATTAGTTTTAATTTTCACGGACGTATGGGCAAATCCTTAAGAAAAAAAAATGGTGACGTACACAAAGGTATACAAAATGTCACAATATATATCGTGATACGTATCGTCACTTGTCTAAAATATCGTGATATGTATCGTGAAAAAAATTCTGTATCGTTACACTCCTAGTTGAAAAACCAAATTATTTATATGAGCTTTAGAAACAACAAGGAAAGCAAGCCTTTATTATGGCAAGCATTCTTTTCCTGTTTTGAGGCGAGTACAAATAAATTTTTACATCAAACGACAATATACAATATACATGTTTTGTTTATATTGCAATGCTATGTAGGCAAAAAATTTACAAACAACATGGAAACAAATTTAAGACATTTTGGTTGAATTTCTACAGTACAGTCTATATTCAACTGGTGTCTTTAATGCTTAGCTCTACATGAGACGTGAGGTACCATGAGAATTTATATGCATAGAAGAGGTATATTAGCAAAGATTTATACCTACACCTACATATAGGCAGTATAGGCAGGGGTCGTCATGGCCATGATCGTATGGTAGCTGGATTTACAACTACCTATGCAATCAGTGCCTATCATCACTAAAGTTGTGAGTTTGAATTCCGTTCAGGTGAGGTGTACTTGATACAACATTATGTGACAAATTTTGTCAGTGACTTGCTGCAGGTCGGAGGTTTTCTTCAGGTACTCAGGTTTCCTTCACCAATAAAACTGACCACCACAATATAGCTGAAATATTGTTGAAAGTGGCTTGAAACACCATAACTCTCTCTCTCTCTCTCTCTCTACACTTAGAAGAGATATAAAACAAAGGTCTATATACAGGCAGTACTTGCAGTATAAAAGTCTACAATTGGCTGGTTTACCTGAGGCTCCACTGTATGTTATAGAGAAACAATAAGGGATTTTGGCATCTTATAAATTTTACATATTATACACATCATTCTTCAGTAATTATAATCAACATGCAGAGAATTAGCAGTGGCAGGTGCTTCTTTGAAATGTGATTTGTGTATGTCAATTTCAATTAGTCTACCAATATATTTCAATTATGTTCCTGAAAAATGTTTTGAAGTAGCCTCACTATGACTTGTTATCTTATATTACAACACTGATCTTAAAGAATTCAAAATCAGAATCGTAACAAAAGAAAAGATACAAAAAAAATATTAAGAAACCAGGAAAATTGATCTTGGAAGAATTCAAAAACAGAATCACAACAAAAAGAAAAGATACAAAATAAAAAAAAAAGAAGAAAAACCTGAAAAAAAAATGAAAGAAATATTGTGGAGTACATGTAGCTGTTGAGTAAGGAACAGATGCTTGAAGGCCAATTACGAAATAAACACAAGATCTACTCAATACTTCCATTATGGACTGGGTGATATCTTTGAGCACCTAACAATTATATTTCCATGTTCTATTATTAGTAAACCTTTCTACTGGAATTACACATAATCAATACATATCTATTATAATTAATAGAGTTCTACTTTCTCTTTTCCCTTTAGGCATATCAAACTAATATAACTTCCTGGTTGGTTACTATTATTTAATACATGTACTAGGAATTAGTTGTACAAATTCTTTATAATTATGTACATCATGAAAAATATAAATATAGTTCTGTTTTAACATTTTTCATCAACAAAAACCTTTTTTCTTCCCTATCAAAGAACTTGTTTCTCTTATGATGTCAAGACCTACATATTAGTTTTATTGTTGAGCACATTTTTTTTGTCATGCTCCAGTAGAACTGACTGTGCACAGTGTTCATTTTTGCTGTTAACATTTGGATAACTTTAGTTTTTGCTGTCTAATTCTCAATGGCATATTTAGAATTACTTGTTGTTCTAATCAAACAGTAAAACATACATGTGAGAATGTCAAATTACATAACCTTTTCCAGCTATGTGCAACCCACAGCTTTGTTAAGATATATATACATTTTTTGTATATGTTTTATGAGGCTAAAGACCTCTAATAGAATGAATTATCACTAACCTTGAAATTAATCATACTTTCTACATTTGTCATGCAGCCAAGGAGTACACGATTTTAATTTGTTTAATTTTTGGTAATTATGTAATTATCTATGTCAAGTAGAAAGGGAGGAGATAGAAGGCATAATATTTTTTTTGTAATTGACCCGGTAACATGCAAAAAAGAATCAAAGTTCTGAAAGTACTCATGAGCTCAAGGTTTAGGGTCATGGTGTTTTAACACCACTTTTCAACAATATTTCAGTCATATTGTGGCAGGCAGTTTTATTGGAGGAGGAAACCGGAGTTTCCGGAGAAAACCACAGATCCGTTTCTCCGTCGCAAGTCACTGACAAACTTTATCACATAACGTTATATCGAGTACACATTGCCTGAGTGGGGTTCGAACTCACAACGTTAGTGGTAATAGACACTGATTCCATAGATAGTTATAAATCCAACTACCATACGATCACCATCATGACGGCCTCTCTACGTTCAAAATTGTATAAAAATGGACAAATTTCAAATCAAATCATATGGAAATTATATGTGGGAATAGCTACACCAGTATTTTAACAAAGACTATATTTCATTATTTTTCTATAATTTAACTTAATCAAATTTATGATTAACAATAAAAAAAATATCTAAGACTATACATACAACAGAATTTTAAAATTCAATCTGTTTGTTGTGAGACTTAGTCATTATTTTAACAAAAATGAAATGAAAGAATGAGTTCATAGGACAAGGATGCTTCCCATTTCCAGCTAAAGTAAAGATGGGCATAACTCTAATTTTATATAATATTTATATACAATTTTATAAAAGTACATTTTAACTTTGGTAAAACAATAATCAGGTAAGCCTGGAGATGTGATAAGTTCATTCCGAGCAACACAAATAAACGATAGTATGTTTATCGAGGACCTGTTAAGGTGACGCCAGTATAACATTCCATAGTTGCACATAGAAATCAACGACAACATGTTTGTATCACGCTTGTTGCTTCATAATTGATATTATGCTCTATGAAGATCAAAAGAAAAATTTACAAATCATCAATAATAAGGTTATTACTATCTGATATAAAATATTGCAACAAAATATGACAATAATGTGTGATTGTTTGAATGGTAGTGTGGGAGTGCATACATAATTAATAGAACTGTCCTCTTTCTAGACTGTCTAGAATAATTGAAAACAAGAATTCTGAGAGTATTGCACATAGCAATACATTGTCCCCTACCGGCCGCAAAAATCAGAGGACCTAAAATATTAGAAGTATCACCTTGCAGTGACTAGATTTTAAAATAAGTCAATATCTCGAAGGATGTAAAAAAAATCCGGACAACTTAAAATAGAGAACAAAAAATACAAGTTCAAGGGCCATAACTCAGCCAAAAATCATTCGACCAGAACAAAATTTGAACTTAAACTGGAATTCATCTAGATATAGCTATATACCAAATATCAAGTCAATATATCAAAGGACGTCAAAAAAAAGTTCGGACAACTTAAAATTTGAACAAAAAATACAAGTTCAAGGGCCATAACTCAGCCAAAAATCATTCGACCGGAACGAAATTCGAACTTAAACTGTAACTCATCTAGATATAGTCACATACTAAATATCAAGTCAATATATCAAAGGACGTAAAAAAAAAAGGTCTGGAAAACTTAAAATTTGAACAAAAAATACAGGTTCAATGGCCATAACTCAGCCAAAAATCATTCGACCAGAACGAAATTTGAACTTAAACCGTAACTCATCTAGATATAGCCACATACTAAATATCAAGTCAATATATCAAAGGATATTAAAAAAAAAGTCCAGAAAACTTACAATTTGAACAAAAAATACAAGTTCAAGGGCCATTACTCAGCCAAAAATCATTCGACTGGAACGAAATTTGAACTTAAACTGTAATTCATCTAGATATAGCCACATACCAAATATCAAGTCAATATATCAAAGGACGTTAAAAAAAAGTCCGGAAAACTTAAAATTTTAATGTGACGGACAGATGGACGGACGGAACCTAAAACTATAGTCCCCTTCGGCTTCGCCGGTAGGGGACTAATAAGAGCTGGATGGCCAATCCCCCTATAGCCGACGCAGTGCCAAATCAAATGGAGACATCTCAATGCCACATACATAGACCCATCTCAGTACAGTAGTGCCCTTCTCCCACCAGAGGCCACCCTTATTGTCAGACCAGATTTCAATTGCACTGAGATAGTACAACACTATCCCTTCCAGAGAGGTCACCCCTCATTTAAGACCACTTGCAAAAAGGGGTGGCCTTATAACAGAGGGAGCACTATAACAAATAGACCCATATTGCCACTCAGACCCATCTATATGCCACACAGACACATCTCCATGCCAAATAGACTCACATCAGTCCCAAGCAATCTAAAAATTCTACCAATACCTAAAACTAATATACAGTGAAAAAAAAGTTAAAATTTTATTATATGACAACATGCACATCTTCATTACATAATACAGACATCCAGCAACACTTGTTTAAGCTTGATCAATTCCCTTTGACTGAAAACAATTTACCAGATATACATGTGTACAGATTCCTAAAGTGGTTGTCAAGACATGTGTGATTGTTTGTTTTGAAGGGAAAAAAAGGTCTGTAGAAATAAAAGTATGTTATTGTTGGTTAAAATGACAGAAATCAGCTGGTCATGACATATAATCACCATGGTTATTATTTGTTTTTCTCCATATAATTAAAGAAATTATTTACAGTAAATATTTACTTTAATAAGTGCAGTTAGAGTTTGTTACTGAAATCTCTTAATTGTTTACTGTTGTAAAACCCTGGTAGAGTGACATGTTTGGTCAACACTAGGGTTCAATGTGCTCGTATTTTCTCAACTGAGTGGCAATAGAATAAAAAAAAAATATTCTGATGATAAACATGAGCCTTAATGATTGCTGAGCTGAATTGACACACAAATACACTGAATATAATCTATCTAATTGTTTGTTATTAAGATTTGATTTTTCTCCAACAGAATTGTAAAAACTTCAAAGCACATATTCTGTCTACTTTTAGAAATTTGAAATCTTTTCTTTCTATATCAAAATACAGTAAAACCTGCCCATGCAGTCACCTCTATTAACCAGCCACCTGCGTTAAAAGGTAACATTTTCCCTGTCCTTTTCTAGAAAATTTCAAATGAATGGAACCTCTTTTAAGAGGTTATCTGTCTTAAAAGGCCATTTATTCTTTGTCCGAAAGGTGACCTCTTAATACAGGTTTGGCTGTATATCTATGACAATTTTTATGCTGTAACGAAGAAATTCATTGAATTAATACAGTATAATTCTATTCTTGCTAGAATTTATCAATAACTCGTAATCCGATTGNNATATCGTCACTTATTCTACGTCATTCGAAAGGAATTTATAAATCGGTATTTCCGTTTGCCAGACTACTTTTTCCCCCGGTCATTCCACGCATATAAATCTACGAGCAATGATACTAACAAGGATCTGCCATCTTGAAAATGTGAAATCCTACATGTCATATTTACAACAATACACAAAAATAATTAAAAAGCTTACCTTGAAAACTTATTTTAGTTAAATTGTATCAAACTTGAAGCGTACACGAAGCCAAATAACATCTAATCTTTACGTTTCAAATTGGAAGTCTTCATATGACGCCAATGACGTCATGTTGGTTATGTTCCAAAGTCGACAATAACATTTCGCGGATTTTTTTCAGTTTACAATCGTATGTGTATTGTATGTTCATTGTTTGAGGCTCTCCTTGGGTATTTCTTTAATAGTATTTACAAAACAAACACGATGTCCAAGAATAAGAATTATAAGGATTAAACACTGCTTTTAGGAAATTATGTATGTATAAACTCCGGCAGCTCACTCACAAACTTTACATAATTCAGTTTGTGAGTGAGTTGACGGAGTTTATACATAGATAATTTCCTAAAAAACAGTGTTTAATCCTATAGTGACATCACGATGCAACGTATTGATTGTATAAATATGACGTGTAAATATAATTGTATTGATTGCAATTAACAATATGCTAACATTGTAACATTTTCTGTGTACGGTGTGTTTTTTTGTTTGCTTTGTTTGTCTTCATTCAATGTCTTGTGCTCAATGTTGCCTGTGTCTCTGGAATGTCCATTCTTCATTACCCCCCTTTGTTTGTCTTCATTCAATGTCTTGTGCTCAATGTTGCCTGTGTCTCTGGGATGTCCATTCTTCATTACCCCCCTTTGGTTTTCTCAAATGTTTATTTTTACATTAAAATTAAAAAAAAAAATCATATTATGTTCGATGTTAAAAACAATGTATTGCAGTCGTTTCCAATCAACAACAAAAAATAACAAACTTTGTATGGATTATCTTTTCTCACTTTTGAGACAGACCAGTTCCTATTTTTAGCGATGTGAGATTGTCTTATCTTGCACTAGTGCAAGACAAAAAAATCACGTGCGTTTTACCGTCAAATACATGCTGTACAGTTTATGTCAACTG
>MJUT01002591.1:240714-266220 GCA_002080005.1 Gigantidas platifrons
ATTATGGTGGCCATCTTGGATGGAGGTCGGGGTCACATGACATTATTTTGAAAGTTGACCAACATTTTTGCCATAGGGTTCTATGTTAAAACTAAGTCGAGTCATGGTGGCCATCTTGGATATGTGATTGGCACAAAAATAACAAATTTAGTAGAGGACCATCCAGTCATCATTTCTATAATGTTACAATTCCATCGGCTGAGTAGTTTCTGACAAGAAGATTTTCAAAGTTTCAACCAATCAGAACACATTATTGGCCCTGGCGGCCATGTTGGATTTCCGATTTGCACCAAAATAACAAATTTCTGCCAAATTTGGTCCAAATCAGTTCAGTGGTTTCAAAGAAGAAGAAGAAAGTATGAAAAGTTTACAGATGCGGACGACGACGACGGATGCAAAGTGATGACAAAAGCTCACATGACCCTTTGGGTCAGGTGAGCTAAAAAAATCAAGCTCTGCATGGTAGCTCAATAGTCCTATCACATAGTACCTCGGGTGGCAATATTTACTATTTCTTTTATTATCTGACATTTATTTTTTTTATTTTTGCTATTGACTATTTATTGTTTCCTATTTGCTGCCACCGTGAGGTCCTTCGCATTCCGCATGAAATAAAAAATGAAAAAATGCCAATGAAAACGTAAAATATGAACATGGAACGTGAAGTCATATGTTATAGGACTCGGTAGCTCAATTAACGTAAAGTACATTTCACAATCGCAAACATCAATTGTTCTTTTTATTTTATATTCCTAAACCTGTACAAAGAATTGATCTGGAAAAGTTTATGAAACAAATCCCCAGAGGGGAAAATAAACCTCATATGTATTATTGCTATCAATGAAATTGTATTACTCAATGCAAAAAAAAAATATATATCTATAAATGTTGAATTTCATACATTATAAAATATGAAGTTTTATTTAGAACTATCTAAGAACTATTTAATGTTATTCAGCCAATAAAATGGAAAAGGGGAAATAACTCATGGAAAAAAATAATCAACCAATTGCAGAAACAATATCCATATCCCATATTTTTGCTATACCTAGGCCTGTTATGGCTGATCTAATTTCAAGTGAGAACTCTTTGAGGACTAAGAAAGTAATATAAAAATCCACATTCTAACAAGCATGAAGGAAGGACGATAACTTTTTAAAAACATTCAACTCTAGAATACGGCTCAAACAATACTTCTTACCTACTTATGCCCAGATATAGTGTTAAACAAAAATCTATTAATAAATCAAACAATACTTCTACCTTTCAATACAGTTTGATTTTGGATACAAGGGTAACAATTCCCTTTATTTCGATTCAATAAATTTCATGAATTCTGAAGACAAATGTGGACAGACAATGAACACATAAGACACACATGCTATAAAAATTTACAATCAGCTGTTATAGAACATCCAAATTGGTCATGCTGATTGTCAGTCTTTAAGGAAAGCCCTTAAAAACAGACAGAGATTTTTACCATGCCAATATTTTATGTAACTGACAAGTGTTTTATACATCAAAATTTGATTGGTTGATTAACGGAAGGGTAATAAAATACCAGACAAATAATAGGCTGAAACAGAGTTGAAATACGCAGTCTTTGTATTAACCCACTTGCCTGAAGCCTGGGACAAGTAAAACTGGATTCAGACAAGTGAAAATTATAAAAGAATTTGTTTGAATATGATTTTGATTTTTGGCGTTTTAACACCACTTTCAACAATATTTCAGCTATATCATGGCGACCAGTTTTAGTGGTGGAGGAAGTCGGAGTACACGGAGAAAACCACCGACCATGGGCAAGCAACTGATAAAATTTATCACTTGCGGCTGCGAGTCGAGTGCACCCTTTTTTTGTAATTTACAAAGCCGGGCACGAAGCCACGCCGTATTAATATTGGTGATAGGCTTGTAGGAGTTGTTAGATCCAGCGACCTAACTCCGGTGGAGCGGGGGTATAAAAATGTTTAATATTAGAATCAAATCAGGAACGCTCTACTATACTTTCCCCAGTGTAGTATTGACACCGGATCCCTGTTTGTTAATTATCTCCCTTGGGCTTGATTTGAATGTAAAAGGGAGATAATTCACAAATGTATAACATGTCAACATAATTATTTTGTAGAAAACCACTTACCAAAAATATGCTTTGCCAGGATCAGAATATCATTTAACACAGGTTCTTTCCCTCTAGCCTCTTTCCTACCAGCCAATGGGAAGAATGATTTTGGTTTCCATGCTTTCTTTTTTGGTTCTTTTCCATAAGACTGACCATCTATAAAAATAGATTTAAAGAATAGAAAAAAAATGTAGATATATAGAAAATAACTTTACATAGCAGGGCTTTCAATATTTTTCAAGTGTAACAGTACCTCACTATTTAAAGGCGGTACTTTTTTTTAAATTAAAATTGGAACAATATTCATGAATATCTTACAAAACATTCTTTAAAATCAGGAGGTACCAAAGACAATCTTAGGCGGGTAAAATACCTGTTACCGCAATATTGAAAGACCTGCATAGATCATACAAAATTGATGAAGGAAAGAACTTCTGTGTTTGTGTTGTGGTTTACCTGCATCTGTCATCATTAGCCAAATGCCAATTAGGCTGAGGGAATACATTGACTTTTAATTGTAACTAGGAAGTAAATAACATCATTTTTGTATTCTATTAAGAGTGTAAAGAGAATGATAAAACTGTTATCTACGAAACACAAAAGTGCTTCATAATACTGCTGGTAATCAGAAAGGATCTCTGACCTGTAGTTCAATGCTCATCTAGTTTTTCAATTACACATACAGACAAACCTGCTTTAGTGACCACCTCTATTAAGTTACAGTCAAACCTGCTTCAGTGACCACCTCTATTGAGTTACAGTCAAACCTGCTTTAGTGACCACCTCTATTAAGTTACAGTCAAACCTGCTTTAGTGACCACCTCTATTAAGTGATATAGTCAAACCTGCTTTAGTGACCACCTATATTAAGTTAGTCAAACCTGCTTTAGTGACCACCTCTATTAAGTGATACAGTCAAACCTGCTTTAGTGACCACCTCTATTAAGCAATAACTTGTATAATGTGACCTTAATTTTAATTTCCCTTCACAGTGCATATCATATCAATTACACCTGTATTTAGTGACCACCTGTCTTAAGTGACCATATTCAATGATCCTTTGGAAGGTTACATAAGACAGTTTTTACTGTACATATCCAAGCTTATTTCAAATTGACTTTGTACTTTCAGGGGAGATATTTTCACAAGACATTTTGTCAAAGCAGGCAGAATATATTTAATAGAGTAGACAAAGTCATTTAAAACAAAAGATTTACAAATGTAATGTTACCTGCATTAAAGAGCACCTCTATATAACAAATCACTGTACTGCATTAAAGAGCACCTCTATATAACAAATCACTGTACTGCATTAAAGAGCACCTCTATAGAACAAATCACTGTCTATAAAGAACAGCTTCAAATTTTCCATTATTGAAAAGTATAAACAGTTTTAACCTGTATATAAAGTTCAACTTCTCATTCAGGAATAAACTGGAACAATAAATAAAGTCCTAATGTAGAAAATCTTGGTTAATTTAATCTGTATTAGCCAAACATCTGTTTATTCCGACAACATTTTTATTATTTGACATCATAAACAAATGTTGCTCCATTTATAGACAATGGATTTTACATTTGCCTTCATGTTTATTATGTCAAACTCTATGTTCAACCAACCTCAGTTTTTGTATGTCAGAAATTATATATTTTTTTAATGTAATTTGTCCTGATGACACCACAGTAGGTGGCAACACATGGTGACCTAAATAACATATAACCATGCGGCAATGATAGTTAAAATAAAGGCATTTTTGTATGACCAATATGACCGGAAGTAAACTGTCCATATTTTCACACCCCAGGAAAATAACCGGTTATTAGGTGCCCCTCGTGCGTTTCAGACAAAATAAACAACTTCCGGTGTTTACGTCTGCAGATGTCGGAAGTATATAATAAATAGTTTAATACATGGGCATTTCCATATTGGCCTGGTTATCATCCCTCGACCCATATTGGCCCTCGACTTCATCTCAGGCCAATATGGGTGTCTCGGGATGATAACCAGGCCAATATGGTAATGCCCATGTATTAATCTGAATTTATTATACATCTGTTTACAGTCAGTCCTCAAAACTACATGTAGTTGTGTACATGTATGTGACACATGTTGTATAATGAGCACACTTTGTTGCTAGAGATTCAAAAGTGAGTGAATGAGTGATTTTTGTTTAAAACCAAGAGTTATTAGACTGCAATTTTTCAGTGATATCATTGACATTGTGAGGACATCTTATATTTCAATGAGATGAGGATGATGTTCACGTTGTACTTAACAAACACGCGTACTTTGATTTTTATAGTGCTAGCTAGCTCACTGAAACATAAGTCCGCGGGTAGACATGTCGCTCCACTCAGAGACATTAGTCTGATTCTGAGCCAACCAGTTTTTGCTCTTTCTCCTTAATGCTGCATGCTAAGCAGAGAAGCAACAACTAACAAATTTATAGTCTTTAGTTTGACCCGATTGTGACTAGAAACCCATGATCTACCACACTCGAGGCGAGCACGCTAACCATCACACCATTGATGTGGTTGAGTTTCAAAATTGTTTGACTCAAAAGCGTATCACTTTCATCATACATCAGAAAAACTTTCAGCTTAAAGAAAAAAATTTGTAATCTTGGTGTAATGAGGAAATATAAAGGATTTAATATGGTATTTAAGATTGTTAGAACAATATTATTGTTTTTATACGGTTGTCAGTATAATATACAGCTGCTATTAAATACTAAATCAATTAAAATGTACCGTAAGAACTCCCTGAGACTGACTCTTCTGGGAGGAATTAGATTAAATAGATATCTTAAATTGAAAGAAAGAAGCAATTTATTAAATCTTTATGAATCTGATGCTTTTTGCTTTTACCACTTCATTGCAAAATTTATCAAAACTAAGATCAGATAAAGAATGTACAGCCAAAACTGTATTAAGAGGACACCTTTAGGATAAGAAAAAAGTGATCTTTTAAGACAGGTAACCTCCTAAATGAGGTTCAATTTATATGATGTTTTCTGTGACAGAACAAGACAAAGGTAACCTTTTCAACCATATAAAAAACATTTTTAAAGAAAACCATTTCCAGTATTACACTGAAGATTCATTACAGAGCGGGGCTGTCATGATCGCAAAGTAGTTGGATTTACAACTACCTGTGCAATCAGTGCCTATTACCTCTAAAGTTGTGAGTTCGAACCCCGTTCATAGCTAGGTGTACTCGATACAATATTATGTAATACAGTTTGTCAGTGACATATAACAGGTCGGTGGTTTTTCTTCGGGTATTTCGGTTTCCTCCACCAATAAAACTGACTGCCACGATATAACTGAAATATCGTTGAAAGTGGCATTAAACACCATAAAACCATAACCAAACCAATCATTACAGAACATTATATAGCAGAATGTTTTCTGTATTAGGTACACTGAAGATTCATTACAGAACTGATATTGTATAGTTAAAAGCTATCCAATTTTTATTGTGAAACAGTTAATTGGTTTACCTTGAAATATATATTTTTTTATTTTAACCTTGAGGAAATAATTCTGGATGAAAGAAAAAATTACATTTTTGATGTAATACATTCATCTTTCTGATATGTGATATAAAAGTGATCTAATGTGACCTTGACCTTGAACTTTAAATCTAAAAGAGCAGCAACAACACTGATGTATTAATACAGCAATTTTTGTATAAAATAAAAATCCATCATGAAGTGGAATTTTTTTTATGTTAATATACTGAAAACTTTTATTAGTTAGTATGTATATCTCTTTTTATGTAAGTGAAAGTTGAAATCCCTTTTTTAAAGCCATTCATAAACAGTTGTTTTTCTGTCCAACCCTCCAAACTGTCCCCACCCATAAAATGGAGTGAGGATTTCCAAAGAAATTTGTGCTATGATTTTTTTTTTTGCATAAAAGACTGCTTTTTCCCTCAAAAAGTACAATAAATAGTAACAACATACCCATACTTTTTAATGGTGGTCTAAGAATGTCAGATTTAGGCTTAGAACTATATAAAATGAAATTCAAGAATTTGATTTGGACCAGTAAATTCAAATTTTCATTTCGAGAACTGCATGGTTGTTGTTTCGTGCCAATGCCAGACATAGACTTATGCAGTTATCATGGCCTTGATCGCACTGTCTTCTTTTCATGTCAATGCCAGGCATAGACTTATGCAGGTATCATGGCCTTGATCGCATGGGCGTTGTTTCATGCCAACGCCAGACATAGACTTATGTAGTCATCATGGCCTTGATCGCACGGTCGTTGTTTCATGCCAATGCCAGACATAGACTTATGTAGTCATCATGGTCTTGATCGCACGGTCGTCATTTCATGTCAACGTCAGGCGTAGACTTATGCAGGTATCATGGCCTTGATCACACGGTTGTCGTTTCATGTCAACGCCAGGCATAGAATTATGTACGTATCATGGCCTTGATCGCACGGTCGTTGTTTCATGCCAATGCCAGGCATAGATTTATGTAGTCATCATGGCCTTGATCGCATGGTCATCGTTTCATGCCAACGCCAGGCATAGACTTATGCAGTCATTATGGCAGTGATCGCATGGTCGTTGTTTCATGCTAACACCAGGCACAGACTTATGCAGTCGTCATTGCCTTAATCGCATGGGAGTTGAAACATGCCAATGCCAGGCATAGACTTATGCAGTCATCATGGCCTTGATCGCATGGACATTGTTTCATGCTACCACCAGGCACAGACTTATGCAGTCGTCATTGCCTTAATCGCATGGGAGTTGAAACATGCCAACGCCAGGAATAGACTTATGCAGTCGTCATGGCCTTGATCGCATGGTCATTGTTTCATGCTAACACCAGGCACAGACTTATGTAGTAGTCATTGCCTTAATCGCATGGGAGTTGAAATATGCCAACGCCAGGCATAGACTTATGCAGTCGTCAAGGCCTTGATCACATGGTAGTTGTTTCATACCAATGCCAGGCATAGAGTTTTATTTTTATACAACAACCACTATTAAGTCTTATCTGTACATTTGTATTTGGTTTGTCCTTAAGAAATGTTTTATCTTTCAAATCGACTGAAATTCTAAGACAGATGGACTTTTACACATAGTTCAACCTAAAACTGATGGTCTTTCTGAGGAAAAATTAAGAAGCAATACAAGCTTTGTCTGTATTTTTTTTATATAGAATGTTTTAACGGTCTGCCGCTAATTGATGAATTGAGCCGTGTACAAAAATATTAATCAGGCAGATGTACTTAAATTGTCCATGATCTTACATACAGATGCTCTTTCTGTGAACAGTAGATTACGATATTTCTCCACTCTAGGGAGTTAAAATTTTCAAGTTGCAAAGCTCAACAATCGAGAGTGAAAAAATATAGAAATCCACTGGTAGCAGAAAGAGAATCTGTTTCTCTTATGCCCCAGAACGTCAAAAATATTTTTAAGTTGTTAAGGTAGATCGTTAGTAACTGTCGATAGGAAATCGGCTGGAATTCTCATGCAGAAATTTAAACACCACGGTGATAAAAAATATTATAAAAATTTAACCAACTGGTTAAACATGCAAAGAATTGGAGAAATGTAATCAATTTGCTGCCTCCATTCACTGAAAAGGACGGTTTAAGGTGTTTAATGCCACTTTCAACAATATTTCAGTTATATCGTGGGGAACAGTTTTATTGGTGGAGGAAACCACCGACCTGCCGCAAGTCACTTACAAACTTTATCACATAATGTTGTATAGAGTACACTTCGCCATGAACGCCAGAACGGGGTTCGAACTCACAACATTAGTGGTGATAGGCACTGCTTGCACAGGTAATTGTAAATCCAACTACCATATGATCACGACCATGAACGTCACTGATCGTACAATATTAGTGATTTATAAATATAATTAAATGTTGTTTACAAATATTTCAGAATCAAAATGCTCCTTAGGATGTGAAAAATAAGATATGATTTAGTTGAATAATTACTGTGGACATTGAACACAAAAAGTGCTTGTGTTGTATCAAATCCAACTACTATACGATCACAACTATGAAGCCCCTTGATTTCTGTATCTATAAAATTGCATTGTTTACATCACGACAGTTTGTCACAATAACAATGTTTTCTATAGATAATTACCGTGACTGGGGATATAAAATAAACTTTTTTGTTTAACATAACGCATTAATGAGAAATTCTCCCTCACAAATTTGTATTCATAGTAAAAAAAGCCAGGCTTGAAGGAATAAAACAAATCAATTTATTATATTTTTATAGCAAGGGCGATATTACTCTAGGGTAGATGATAAGTAAGTTATGTTCCAATAAAAGAAATAAAAAAAATAAAAAACATCATTAAATTCCATCATGCTTTGCTACAAGCACCATCGAAGGACAGATTATATTATATATTTATATTACTACAAGGGATACTTAATCAAATCAAAACAACAATATGTTCATCTAAACTTAATGATTTTCGTATTTACATGCATTGACTGAATATTTTGTTGGATCATTTTTTTTCAATATGGAGCTGTACAGAGACTTGCATGTACACACCACTAGCAGACATCCATATGAGGAAGTTGAGGTTAAGGTCTAGGATAATGGTGTTTAATGCCACTTTCAACAGCATTTGAGATATATCATGCCAGTCAGTTTTATAGGTGGAGGAAACCAGACTACCCGGAGAAAACCACCAACCTGTCGCAAGTCACTGACAAACTTTATCACATAATTTTGTATCGATTACACCTCACCATGAACGGGGTTCAAACTCACCACTTTAGTGGTGATATGCACTGAATGCACATGTTGTTGCTAAACCAACTACCATACGATCATGACCATGACGGCCCCAGGAAACAAGTACAAGAGGAACTATGTCTAATAAAAAGATATATAATTGTGTATGAGGCTTAAAAACTGGGATAAAGGAGAGGTTCACTGATCCCTTTCCCTAGTTTTGTGCCGAATACACATAAACTTTATATTTTAAGACACTGCATTAATATTGTGTTTATCCTGCAGAAAAATCACATTAATCCATTGACGCTTATATTTTGAATTGAATAATAAAATTATCAAAATTATCCCTTGATTGCCCCTTTTGGTATTTTCTGTTAACAGAAGTGAACTGAATTACCTGGGAATTAAATTCCCAAAGCTCAACATGAAACATGTGACTACGGTACCAGAAAAAGTTATATTTCGGTCAATATCACGAAAAAGAACACGACATATCAGTGTTGGAAATCCAGTAGGTCCTAGCACACAAATGGGACAAGTTAAACAAGTTAATGGGGAATTTGCGGTAGAGCCTACCGACAAAATTGAGGGCTGAGCTTATCATAAAAAAATCCTGTTGATATGAACAGGATATTTATGAAACTGTATGTCACATGACCAACGTGACCTAAAGGTCACATACCTCAGAAATTTGAATTTTTGAAGTGATTTTCATAGTTTTTAGACTGATGAAAAATATTAATTTTTAATACGACTGAAATTTTGGGAGGGAGGAACACTAGTAACCATATGCCTGTGAAATATTTTGCTCCAAAAGTAACTGTGAAACTGTGTATCATCGATTTTTCCTCCTCGAGATAACCATGGCCAAAATAATGAAGAATCTGAAGGTTTGCTCCACCCACATCTATTTATACCCATGGTCCTGGTTTAATGGGATGCCCCCATGCCCCTCCCCTCTTGATAATTTGATAGTGTTTATAAACAGAAGTAAAGAGTACTGCTTAATTAAAGACTAGAGGTCGTTTCACAAATGTAAAATTGGATATTTTCTCATGTTCATTTACATCCATTTTCTTTATTACTCATAAAAAACCTGCACTGATTCGATTCCACTTAAAAATGTTACTGCATGTTTTCGAATAAGGAACCTTTTATTGTTTCTAAGTGGAGCATGAAACAAGGAACATTTACCCCCACACAGAATTTTCTCGTAAAACAGCAAGAATTACCAAGAATTGTAATTATTCAATGAAACAAACAAAAATTCAATAATTAGAAGGATTTAATACTCTGTGTATACAATGCCATTATTTACTAATATCCCCTGTAGTCTAGTATATATTGATAGCTAAGGATGGTAGAATTATGTTACAAGTTATTAAATGAATGATATCACATCATATCCATGGGATTTCTTTCTCTGCTATTAATATTACTAAAACTATCATAAAATTGTTGCCTACTCAGATATTTTCATGTTGGGTAGGTAGGTATGGAAATTATTTTTTTTTATGGAAGGAAGATATAAAATGCAAAAAATGTCATGGAATTAGCTATGAATTTGACAGTCTTAATAATAAAAAAAAAATATTCAAAACATCAATACAAATTTTCGGGTAGGGTCAATTTTTCTGGGTGGGGAGGCAACGGCAAACAAATGAAATTTTATTTTAGGCCTTGTTTGTTTTTATTAGTTTTATGAATGGAACATATATTTTTCCAATTCTGTTTTTAATGGGCTGTCATTATCATGATCGTATGGTAGTTGGAATTACAACACTCAACTACCTATGAAATCAGTGCCTATTACCACTATTGTTGTGAGTTTGAATCCCGTTCATGGCTCTAGGTGTACTGGATACAACATTATGTGATAAAGTTTGTCAGTGACTTGTGACAGGTCGGTGGTTTTCTTTGAGTACTCCAGTTTCCTCCATCTATAAAACTGACCGTCACGATATAATTGAAAAATTGTTGAAAGTGGTGTTAAATACAGTAAACCACAAACCATCAATCAAATATTTTTCTAAGTTACAATCCCTTCACAAGCGCTATATTTATTGCCTCCCGGTAAATAAGATTTCACAATAAAACCCGCCATCGTTGCAAGGGTTAGGATTAGGGGGTTTAACGTCACTTTCAACATAATCACATACGTTGTATCCAGTACACCTCGCCATTAGCGGTATTCGAACTCACAACTTCAGTGGTGATAGGCACTGATTACACAGGTAGTTGTAAATCAAACTACCATACGATCACAATCACGATCACGTCAGACGGCGACTTAGGCAAATGTTGCAAATGTACTTGTATCATAATATTTTAATATTACTATTTGCTATTATCTCTCTAATTTTTGCTAAAAATGTCAGTTCCAGACAAAATGATTAGAACAACAGCGTGACCTAGACTTCCGTTCAATAATTGCTAAGTTCATGACTTCTTAGCACAATGTTTAGAAAACTGGGTGACCTTATTTTGTCCAAAAGTTGTTAACACAATGCTAAGAAAACTGGGTGACCGACATTTTGTCCAATTAAAAAAAAAATTCTATTGTTTTAAGCTATTGTTTTATTATTATCCATAACCTTATGTATATCTTCATAATGTGTACAAAAATACATAGTTTTTTTTAATTTGTGAGAGAAAACTGTAACGACCTATGTAAATACCCTTTATACAAAAAGTAGCTGAAAATTTTGAATTTTCAACATTCTATATGGACTTAAACTTCTCCAGATAGTGAAATAATGTGGTGAAAAATTGATAACATTTTTTATCCATAATCACATGCACATTTGCATTATGGATACAAACATCCTGTAAAGTTTAAAAGATCTAGATGGAATCCTGTAAGAGGGTTAGGGTTAGGATTATGGTGTTTAACGCCACTTTCAATAATATTTCAGTTATATCGTGGCAGTCATTTTTATTGGCAGAGGAAAAAGGAGTAACTGGAAAAAACCTTTGACCTGCCTCAAATGACCTGTAAGAGGAATCAGCTGTATGTAGCACATACTGCTCATTAGGGCATATAGAAGGCTGGATTAGGTAAAACTTGATATGGCCCCAACTTTTGGTTTCAGAGCCATAATAACTGAATCACAAGCTTCATCAATCTAGTCAACAAATGAGGTCTTTAAACAGGGTCATCCAATTTGAATGAAAATCACAAACTGAATATTAGGAACAATCCAAAATATATTCCTATCAAGTTTGTTTCCATCTGGTGTAGTGATTTCTCAGATAAAAAAATGTGAATGATTGTAGTTATCGCCATATGAGTAATTTTTCGACTATATCATGGTGAGAACATGTAACATTTACATGACTATATCATGGTGAGAACATGTAACATTTAGATGACTATATCATGGTGAGAACATGTAACATTTAGATGACTATATCATAGTGAGAACATGTAACATTTAGATGACTCTATCATGGTGAGAACATGTAACATTTAGATGACTCTATCATGGTGAGAACATGTAACATTTAGATGACTATATCATGGTGAGAACATGTAACATTTAGATGACTATATCATGGTGAGAACATGTAACATTTAGATGACTCTATCATGGTGAGAACATGTAACATTTAGATGACTATATCACGGTGAGAACATGCAACATTTAGATGACTCTATCATGGTGAGAACATGTAACATTTAGATGACTATATCATGGTGAGAACATGTAACATTTAGATGACTCTATCATGGTGAGAACATGTAGCATTTAGATGACTATATCATGGTGAGAACATGTAACATTTAGATGACTATATCATGGTGAGAACATGTAACATTTAGATGACTATATCATGGTGAGAACATGTAACATTTAGATGACTATATCATGGTGAGAACATGTAACATTTAGATGACATTATCATCGTGAGAACATGTAACATTTAGATGACTATATCACGGTGAGAACATGCAACATTTAGATGACTATATCATGGTGAGAACATGTAACATTTAGATGACTATATCATGGTGAGAACATGTAACATTTAGATGACTCTATCATGGTGAGAACATGTAACATTTAGATGACTATATCATGGTGAGAACATGTAACATTTAGATGACTATATCATGGTGAGAACATGTAACATTTAGATGAGGTGAGAACATGTAACATTTAGATGACTATATCATGGTGAGAACATGTAACATTTAGATGACATTATCATCGTGAGAACATGTAACATTTAGATGACTCTATCATGGTGAGAACATGTAACAGTTAGATGACTAATCATGGTGAGAACATGTAACATTTAGATGACTATATCATGGTGAGAACATGCAACATTTAGATGACTATATCATAGTGAGAACATGTAACATTTAGATGACTCTATCATGGTGAGAACATGTAACATTTAGATGACTATATCATGGTGAGAACATGTAACATTTACATGACTATGTCATGGTGAGAACATGTAACATTTAGATGACTATATCATGGTGAGAACATGTAACATTTAGATGACTCTATCATGGTGAGAACATGTAACATTTAGATGACTATATCACGGTGAGAACATGTAACATTTACATGACTATATCACGGTGAGAACATGCAACATTTAGATGACTATATCATGGTGAGAACATGTAACATTTAGATGACTATATCATGGTGAGAACATGTAATATTTAGATGATATGATGATGTTTTCCACTTTGCACAAGACTAACATGCTTAGTTGGATTTTCATATTACTAGCTCAATTAAATAACAGACATGCAGGTGGACATGTTGCTCCACACGGACACATGTTCCCGATTCTAAGCCAACCAGTTTTCAGTCTTACTCATTAATGCTGTCAGCTAGGCGGAAGAGCAGCCAATATCAATATTATGGTCATTGGTTTTGCACAAACAGGACATGAAACCAATGATCTACTGCACTGAAGCAAGCATGCCACATATGGTGGCTATAATGTGATGACAATACCTTATACATGTATGGGCCTTCTTGTTGGACTTAAAATATATGGTAGTTTATGGTGTTTAATGCCACTTTCAACAATACAGTGGAACCTGTCTAATCCGACACACCAAGGGACCAGGAAAATGTGTCGGATTGTACAGGATGTCGAAATATTCAAGTTTTATTTATGTTAACACAACTACTTTGGGACCATAAATTTTTGTCGGATGTCACAGGATGTCGGAAAACTCAGGTGTCGGATTGTACAGGTTCCACTGTATTTCAGTTATATCGTGGCGGCCAGTTTTATTGGTGGATGAAACCGGAGTACCCAAAGAAAACCACTGACCTGTCACAAGTCACTGACAAACTTTATCATATAACGTTGTATTGCCTGAGTGCGATTCGAACTCACAAAGTTAGTGGTGATAGGTACTGATTGCACAGGTAGTTGCAAATCCGACTACTATGCGATCACAACCACAACAGCCTCCGACTTAAAATATAATATTATTTCTACTTACATGGTTTTAAAACTTTTCTCTCCTTTAATTTGGTGAATTCTGGTTCAACTTCCTGGTTCCTAGAATGGCTATTAGAAATCAACAAGATGGTATTTTCTGTTCCCCGCCTGTCGTCTGCTGCAGGTATTGACAGTGTTTCTGACACATCTCCTCCACCATCTTCTGTTTTTAATATACCTTGACAAATTAAATGAAACCTTTCAAATACAGGCTGAAATATTGATTCTAAGAAAATTGTACAATTATTATAACGAAGAACCAATATATCAAACAACGAGAGAGCATCTTAAAGTTCAAAAACCACAAAGTGAACTTTATGTAAAGTACATGAATCTATCCAATGCATCTTATACCATTACTGGCAAAAAGAGATTGTCAATCTGTTTTAAAAGCATTGGTTTGTCACATCTGTATATGTACATTAAGTGTCAAAGAAGAGATAGCATGTTTGATTGGAATGGTTGACGAGCTGATTAATGTATTTCAACAACTGTGTTACCTTCTTATTGACGATCTAGAAAAATTTCTACAATTGATTGACTAGTTGTCCTGTATATGTCACTAAAATTTAAAGTTATTTATTATAAAATGTTATTAAAAAGTAATTAAAATTTCAAGAATAAATCATGAAAACATTTGCACTCATTTCTGATATCCATAATTATAAAATGAATTAATTTTTTTACTAAATATATAAATATTTGTCATTATATCATCTCAGAAATAATTTCTAAAACAGCACTCGGCTGGCGAGCAAGGTTACTTGTGTTTATTGTCACTCTTGACTTTTCCCCCCACAGCTATTCCAGCTATATCGTAACCACTAGACTTAACGGAGGAATAAGCTTGGACAGTTGTAACTAACTGACCATTAGAAGTTAGCGGTCGATATAATGCTAGTAGCCATATGGTATCCAGAAGTAATATTAAGAGAAAAAATAGACTTTTTATTAGCAGTCAAAGAAATCTGATAACTCCATTTATACCTTATCAGAGGAATAATATAAAACATATGACAGGCCAATTTATTGTTATTTAGTTATTAAGTGTAATTAACCCAATGATATCCCATTAATAACTCTGTAGCATGAATTATTGACCGTCCAAAATGATTTTTCTACAGTAGCAAATTAAAAAAAGCATTAATAATAATAATTTTTATGAATTTGTGGAAATACTGATATGGACACTCAATAAAAAATACATCAAAGACTATATTGTCAAACATTTTGTCTCTAAAATGTAAAATGTGAAACAATATTTTGTGTTTAAATATTTTGTAAAAGTTTTTAGGTTGAAAACTGTGATAAGGATGAATTTAAAAACAACTTGAATTTGAATTTGAATTTTTGGTGTTTAACACCACTTTCAGCAATATTTCAGCTAGATCATGGCGACCAGTTTTAGTGGTGGAGGAAGCCGGAGTACCCGGAGAGAAACAGCGGCCCTGGGCAAGCAACTGGTAAACTTTATCACCTGCAGCTGCAAGTCGAGTGTAATTTACAAAGCTGGGCGCGAAATTTAAAAAGAAAAGGAGATACCTTTTGTTGATAATGTCACTGAAAATGAATTTCAATAGGTTTTTTATATGAAAAAAAAAATAAATACAAAATGGAGAAAAAAACAAAAAAACAATCAAAGATTGATTGATTAATTTGTGTTTAACACCAATTTAAGCAATCAAGGAACTTTAGGAGCGAGCAAAACTGAAGAAAATGTTGTGGTCTACTTTGTGGGATTAAGGATTTGAGGCAAAAGGTGGTTGTTTGTTCACTTTGTTGATATTGGTGCAAATGTTGACAACCTCTGTTTGTTGCTTAATGAGACATTTCTTGTCACCAACTTCCACACTTCCTTTATAAATAGGGGGCTGTCGTGGTCATGATCGTATGGTAGTTGGATTTAACTCCCTATGCAATCAGTGCCCATCACTACTGAAGTTGTGAGTTTGAATCCCGCTCAGGCGATGTGTACTTGATACACCATTATGGGATCAAGTTTGTCAGTGACTTGCGGCAGGTCAGTCGTTTTCTTCGGGTACTCCAGTTTCCTCCACCAATAAAGCTGACCACCACGATATAACTGAAATATTGTTGAAAGTGGCATTAAACACCATAACCTTAACCCTACCCCCTTCTACTTGTGCCACTGGTAGAATTTACATGTAAGGTCAAAAGTTTGTACTTTTAACAAACATCTCTTGATTACAAAAATGTTAACGAAGTAATTTACCTGTCTGAATTAAATGTGATTACCTGGATAGTAATTAGCCTTTTAACTTTTTATGACCAACATTTGACATAGAAGCTGAAATTGTTTCCATCATTAAATGAGAACCTTAACCTATATAATATTATCGTGTAATTGGCTAAGAACCACAGCGATAATATCTACTCTGCATGGTATGAGACTATATAACAACTCTAAATTACTACATCAATTTAGGTTAACATGACGGATGTAAAACGGTCAGGCGAACTAGATCTATTCTTAAATGCCATTCTGATCGACTTTTATCCAATTTTTTTTAACTGATAAATAAGCTTTATACAGGGATAATTCTGGTTAGAAAATAAAATAACTGAAAATCAATGAACAATAGCTGAATCCATCCACATCCCCTTTCAAATGGTTCATTTTTTACCTTTTCTGACTGTGTCCAGCAACTTTCTGCAATTTCTCTCGAGAGGAAAAAAATTGAAATCAGTTATTTAACTGAAAAAAATCATCGCTGTTTATAAAAATGGGAGACAAATAAATGACAAATAGCTATCAGAACCTTTAAGGACATATAAACTGATACCGACATCTGTTAAAGGGAGGCTATTAGAATATTATAATGGGCATAACTGCCACACTGCCAGCATTTTCTATACTGTTACACCACTTGAAAATTAATTATCTGTACTTTTATCCTGGGTAAGGAAAAGTGTATGGGATATGTTCATATTTTTAATTTATTCTGACAACAGCAATCAATATTAAATGGAATTAGACAGGTCCAGTTAAAATTTGATTTGACCTTAAAATATTTTGCTGGACCACTGAAGGCGGCAGATCTAGATCTTAACACCAATAATGGCATTTAAGAATAGATCTAGATTGCCTGACTGTTTTACGTCCGTCCGTCATGTTAACCTAAATTGATGTAGTAATTTAGAGTCATTATATAGCCTTATACCATGCAGAGTAGATATTATCGCTGTGCTTCTTAGCCAATTACACGATAATATTATATAGGTTAAAGTACTCATTTAATGATGGAAACAATTTCAGATATTATGCCAGAGTTTTCAAGGGAAAGGTGGTTGAGAGCATGCTCTACACTAAAATAATAATTTGAATCAAACTCCTGCATTCTGAGATATATGACAATTCTACAGAAGACAGGATTTTTATCAAAAAGATCTTTCCTTGGTTTGGAACTCTCCCAACAGTTTCCACAATCATTCCATATGGATATTTTCAAATGGATAAAGAATATTAAACAAAGATGGTATATAACATGAAACATTAAGAAATACAAAGATCATGGAACTATTTTCAGCAGACTTTCATTTAATCTGTTAAAAGGACGAAAATTTTGTTTTTGCTTAGATTCAATACAATAAAAAACAAAGAATATGGAACGTCAAATTTACCAGTGTTAGTTAAAATAAGTTTCACAATTTCAGTTGCATGCACACTCATGATCAGTCCTCACACGGTGAGCACCGGTCTCCGGCCCATGACCAGTAAAACTTTGTTCGGACTATTAATTTTTCAGTTTTTATTTAGAACTATATAAAAATAAATTCAAGAATTTGATTCGGACTATAGCTAGTAAATCCAAATTTTCATTTCGAGGACTGCACACTCAGAGCAGCAGCATCCAGTGTTGTAAACACACTGAAGTATGTATTGATTAAAACAACCTGATCAGAATAATAGATTAACAGTATATAAGTTTGTATTTATGGCAGAGCAAATATTATTGAGGGGGTTAGGGTTAGGATTTTGGTATTTAATGCCACTTTCAACAATATTTCAGATATATTTTGGCACAGTTTTATTGGTGAAGGAAACCGGAGTTAACCCGGAGAAAACCACCGACCTGCTGCAAGTCACTGACAAACTTTATCACATAATGTTGTATTGAGTACACCTCGCAATGAACGGGGTTCAAACTCACAACGTTAATGGCAATAGACACTGATTGCATAGGTAGCTATAAATCTAAAATATTATAAATAAAATACATCTATTATAAAAAGTACAGAATGGGATGCAACATCTGTTTCATGTTAAGATTGGACACAGCGGTCTAGCTGAGAACACACTGCTTTGGACTGCCCAAATATTAAACAGGATGCAGGCCTACGGTTCAGCCTAATTTTGAACACTGTTATTATTGATAATCTGATGTGAAAGTACAATGCATACATTATCATTCCACTTCAAATAAACAGAGTTATTCAATCGTTTTTGGAGCATGTTAGATTGTGTTCCATAAAATCGAAGTTTAGATATTTGCAGAACTGGTTGATCAAAAACTAGTTGATCACAGCAAATATTGGAGTACGTCACATTACGCACTTTTGACTGATCAACTACAACTTAAGTTATCGCATGGAAACCATTCTGTTGACAGACGGACGCCAACGAAGACAATAACACTGACAGAGCCATAATATAATATGACCACAAAATTTTCACGGTCCTTTAAAAATGTGAGTAATTACATTACTGAATATGGTATTGGAACATGTCTACAAGCAAACTCAATCAAATTCTAAACCTTAAATCTCCTTATATCTAATCAGAACCAAGTTACTTATCAACATTGACCTTGAGGATAGGTTCTTTGATTAAATTTCAATCCTGAAAATCTGACTTCATTTTGTCTATTCTCCCCAGACATATTAAAATTGGTCTCTGCTTATTGCATAAAAAAAAATCTAATAAATATCTACAAATGTATTTAATAATAATATGATACATGTAAGGTATTTGAAAAAATACTAACTATTACATCATATATATCTTCTCTAAAACAGAAATTAAGTAAAACATAACAGAAAACAAAAATCAAAGCACTGGCCAAATATGGTCGTAATTTCAATAAACTCAATTTCAAATTTTGTTTTGTTTACTATAGAATACTCTGAAAATTTCCAAATCATATTTTTAAAATGATGAGTACTGGGGCAGCTTTAAGTGTTTTTTATTTTACGCTTGCAATGATTTTCAGTCCCATTATTAAAGGCCATTGGTGTGTTTCATCAATTACGATAGACTTCTGGTCAGCAGCTGTTATTGGACAACAGTTTATTTTAAATCTTTCCTAGCCTGCAGGAACTGCTTATGCAATCAGTGCATATCTTCACCAATGTTTTGAGTTCGAATTATGTTCAAGCGAGGTGTAATTGATACAAAATTATGTGATAAAGTTTGTCAGTGACATACGGCTTATGGGAGGTTGATGGTTTTATACGGTACTAAGATTTCCTCCACCAGTAAAACTGACCGCCACGATATAACTAAAATATTGTTGAAACAGAAAGTGGTGTTAAACACCATAACCGTTACCCCATTCCTAGCCTGCATATTTCCTTATTATGACTCTATAACAATTAAATTTCCATTCAAATCTAGTAATACTAATCTCTAGTTTCCTTTGTAGTAATTTGTAGAACCATTATTTTTTTTTATGTCCTTTTTCTTTTAGCCATTTTCACTGTCTGTCCTTGACCTTCTTGTATTTCCTGTTTCTAATTATCCTTTTGGTATCTTTCAACTTTTCTTATATTTTATATCAATAATCAGATTTCAAATGTTCACAAGGTTATTGACCTACTAGGAAATTAAAAAAAGCCAACAAAACAGTTTTTACTTCAAAAGATTTTTCAAAGTCCGATGTTGAAGAAAAATTCAATTTCGGCCATTGTCATACCCATTCAAATTTTTGTAATGTTAAATCTTTAATTTTCTGTGTTGGATTTAGAGGATCATTGTCATTTTGTCTTTTTTCCTTTGGCCATTTTATCGTCTGTTTTAGTATTTACGACTTCTAATTATCCCTTTGGTATCTTTAATTTTTTCTTAGGTTTCATATCAATAGTCTGATTTCAAATGTTCACAAGGTCTTTGACCTAGGAAATTGACATGAAAAGCCAACAATATAGGTTTTCAATCAAGATATTTCAAAGTCTGACATTGAAATTGAAGAAAAATTATTGTCATTTTCATTCCCATTCAAATTTTGTAATGTACAGTCAAACCTGTATTAAGAGAACACCATTGGGACCAAAAATAAAGTGGTCTTATAAGACATGTGACCTCTTAAAAGAGGTTGAATTCATATGAAATTTTCTATGACAGGACAAGAAAAAGGTGACTTTTTAATACAGGTGACTGCTTAATAGAGGTAACCACATAGGCAAGTTTTACTTTATCTGTATAGTGCTTTGTGAACCAGTTTGTTTTCTTGTCCTTTTCTTTTGGCCATTGTGTTGTCTGTTCTTCAATTTACGGTTTTCTCATTACCTCTTTGGTATACATAAACGTTTCACATTAAAAATGATCGATTTCAAAAAATTCTCAAGGTTTTCGACCTAAGAAATTGAAAATCGAACAAAATATTTTCGAATTCAATTTTTTTTTTTTTTTCGAAAAATTTGACATTGAAGGAAAATTAAATTTCAAGAATTTTGTCAAGGTTATTGTTATTTGATAAATGTCTTCAGGACACTGAATAAGTATGCAACAAAAATCCAAATCAATATATCGGTAACAAATGCAACGACAGATAATATATTACATGAAATCAAATGATAAACACATTAATATCAAGATAACTTGCATAAAATGTTACACAGAAATTTGCAGAAATATTCTTTGTCTGCACTTAAATCATTTCAAACAATAAAATCTTTCCCTTATTCACTCAATCAGTAACATTCAATAAAATCTTTCCCTTATTCACTCAATCAGTAACATTCAATAAAATCTTTCCCTTATTCACTCAATCAGTAACATTCAATAAAATCTTTCCCTTATTCACTCAATCAGAAACATTCAATAAAATCTTTCCCTTATTCACTTTGTAAATGACATTTGAAGATTCAAATCTCCGCTTTATCCAATTAAAAACATTTAACAACTAAAACAGCAGGACCCGGCACACGCCCCCCCCCCCCTAACTTGAAATCCTGGATCCGCACCTGGATATCTTTATATGAATGGAATTGACATAAGAATGTTTGGGTTGAATGTTAAATGTGATCATCTGATCATTTTCGAGAGGGACATTTTGTCGCCATCTTTTTTTTTCATTCATAGCATCCTCAACCTATCAACATTAAAATAAAAATTTGTATAATCTGGTGGAGACTTTTCCTATCTTTTTTATTATGACATAGATCAATCATAGTGCTTCCAATATTTTCTTAAGTCTCCATCCATTATGCCACAATTGACCTTGAAAAATTGCCCAATTTTTCGTGATTTGTGTTGTATCATGTTTAAACTACCGGCAAGACAATTGACCAGAACAGACGGACAGACAGACAAAAAGAACAGACCAATGGATGGACAATGGTAATCCAGTCCACCCATCACTCTACTAGAGGGTCAGGGTTGTGGTATAATGATTTATTTATTTTTATTTCCATAAATAAAAGACAAATATCAATAAAGAGAACTCACATGACAAAAATCACTTACGCTTACTTAAGATGTCGAGCAGACGACATCTACATAAGTTAGATTGACAATTTTTGTACATAATGACCATTTCTTAGTATAATTTACCACATATTTATATCTGGTTGACATTTAGAACAAACTTCTGTTGTTTCACAGTTTATACATGTTAGCATCAAAATAATTTACTATTTTTAGGAAAAACAGACTAAAATACTAGCGGACTGTAATTTAAGGGCCCTGCAGGCAGAATAATTATAGAATCAACAAATGAATATAGATGCTGTGTCTATATGAAGAAGCATATGTCAAAGAGCAAAAGACAGGAATGTCCTTGTAATGTACAATGTACAAGGAAGGCTTTCAGTTATAATCCTTGAATAATATTTATTTCATATCATTGTCTAAATTTGACTTTTTCATTGGTGTAGACATTGTCACGTGTCATGCATTAAAGTGTGTTAAAGAAATCCACCAATCATTAACATGATACCCCACGGGCATTATTATGCTAATGACCACTCAAGGTTTTAGAGTTGTGTCCCTTTTTTAAAACACAATTGAGATCGTGCAGTTGTCAATGTAAACAAAATACATTGTCTGTTGTTTATGTTTATTTCAATATTTGTTACAAAATGAGGATATTGTTCAAAAGTGAGGATAACAGAATGTGTCCATAAGGTCCCCACTTCCAGCTAAAGTAAACGGGCATAATTTCAGAATGAAAAAAAGTGGTGGTCAAGTCTGAAATCGAACTTTAGTCTGCCTTTTATGGTCCCCAACATTGTGTGTAAATTTCAAATGATTTGTTTATGGTATACTCAATGTATGGACATCAGTGAAACTAAAGCATAGCAATGAGGGCATAATAAAGATATGCACATTCGTGTATAATGTGCACCCCATCATGGCCTTGAAAATCTGCAGAAAAATGTGATTTGCCAGTCTGAAAAAAGATTGAAACCTATTGTTCTTGTTTATAATGTGCACCCCTCCTGCAAAATAAAGAATCTATGTAAAATCTAGCACATTATACATAGGTCGTTACGGTATTGTACATAAATTGGATCTACTTTAGCAAATTTTCTAATTACAGTCTGAGTTCAAAACCATTATGATATCAGAAGTGAAATCAAATACAATGCAGCATGAATTGTTCAATACATATTTTTGCATTTTACAAAAACACATGTGCTCAATCTGATTTAGTCATACGATGAAAGAATATTTCCAATAACAGTGATTTTACAGAAAAAAATTGAACTCTTATCAAACCTATTACATACAGAAATGCAAATTTAAAGAGGAAAAAGGAAAAAAATTAGACCTCAATTTAAATTCCTGTATAGAAGAATGTATGACACTTTTCATTATGACATAATAAATTTTAAAATTACTTTTTATTTTACAAAAGATACCATTAATCTTTATTGTCGAAATTATACAGATAATGATAATCATCCTATATTATTGAAAGGTCAGAACATCATGCAGCAAATACTAAAATACGGTCTGTTCCTAAAATTTGGTTCCATAAAAATATGAACTGTCATTTAAAATTTTTGTCGTCATAAATATCTTTAAATATGTAATGGGTAAATAAGGTTATAGGAACTGTAGTAGGTTCATAACCACCTCCTGTAACTGCATTAGTTAAGATCTCCTTTAGCTCAGTTGGTAGAGTGGTGGCTTACAATGCAAGCGGTTCCAGGATCAAATCCCAGCCGGATCATTCCATTTTTCTGATATATAGTGAGGCACTGAGGGAGTGAGTTATTGTTGTTTAACGCCAATTCAGCAATTTTTCAGCTATATCATGGCGAGAACAAGTTAATTGTCAATGAGATGATGATGAGGTCCGCTTTGTTCTAGACCATCACACTTAGTTGGATTTTTATAGTGCTAGCTCACTGAAACAACAGTCCGCGCGTAGACATGTCCCTCCACTCGGACACATTATTCTGCTTTCGAGCCGACCAGTCTTTGCTCTTTCTCCTTAATGCTGCGTACTTAGCGGAGAAGCAACGAATACAAATTTTATTCTCTGATATAAAATATGTTCTACAGTTACAAAGAAATTGATTATAATGATTAATTTTGATTTTTGGTGTTTTAATGCCACATTCAACAATATTTCAGCTATATCATGGAGACCAGTTTTAGTGGTGGAGGAAGCCCGAGTACCCGGAGAGAACCACTGACCATGGGCAAGCAACTGGTAAACTTTATCACTTGCAGCTGCGAGTCGAGTGCACCTTTTTTTGTAATTTACAAAGCCGGGCGCGAACCCACGCTGTATTGGTGATAGGCTTGTATGAGTTGTTAGATCCAACTACCTAACTCATTGAGCCACCAGGGCCCCCTAAATTGATTTTAAAAATGACAACATGAAATATACATTGCCTAAAAAAAAATTAGTTTTATATGTTGCCTTTACCCATCATGCATTTCACATGTTGAAAAGTTTGAAGATACTTAAGGGGTAATGAGAAGCTAAACAGGCAGACAGACAATACAATGGCCAAAATGAAAAGAACAAAAGACAAACACAAACATTACACAGAAAACTAAAGACTGAGCCACAAACTAAAAGAATCCAATACTATAATCCATACCATCTTTTATACATTCCCATTATACAACAAATAAAGACTTATCAACTACTTGCACTACTTTTTAACAAATCATTCCCATTATACAACAAATAAAGACTTATCAACTACTTGCACTACTTTTTAACAAATGCAAATGTTCTCAAGGTAAAATTAAGTTACAACAGAAAGTAAATTAAGTGGTATAAAACCAGAAGTCTTAACTCTAATGTACCGAATTACCATTGAAAATCGGAATCAATATCTGCACTTTGATATTTTATGGTGATTAAACCTGGCTATTAATTTATATACAGTTACATAATATAACAAACTATCACCATCTTTCATCAGTGATTATTCTATAAATCATTATAACGTTAGTGAAGATCTGGTAAATACAATGACTGACTTCATAGAAGTACAACACACAAATCCAGGAGAATATTGATGAAAACACAAATACCAAGAGAAAAGAAATTCGCCTTTTTAAAATTTTAAAATTAAAATTTTAAAAGTAAATTAAGTGGTACAAGCCAGAAATCTTAATCTAAAGTCATATTTTTTCTTCCAAAGAACACATCTTCAGATTCCCTCTTTTTTTTCAAAAATCAAACTAAGGTTCACTAGGATGCAATTTTTTCATGTAGTTTGTTTTGTAATTTTGAAGAAAAACAATTTTCATATTCTTTTTCCAGTGGGATCCTCTAATAAACAATGTCCAACAGAGGCACCAATCAGGCATTCCTGACTGACCCCAAAAACATCTTCTAGGTCACCATACAGGGAACATCCAACCCAAAGTTTCCTTTCAAATGAATCAGTGGCTTGATAGTTTGTCAGTGACTTATGGCAGGTTGTTGGTTCCCCCTTCCCC
>MJUT01002591.1:270113-286659 GCA_002080005.1 Gigantidas platifrons
GCCCTCCCTCATCAATTTTGACAAAAAAGGGCCTGAGAACCAAGTAATTAACTTTGCATGGCCTTAGGTCTATATGTTAATTATATTTTCTGAAGTGTAAAAATCTGACTGGAGTGAGTACAAATAACAGACTGTACCATGTGACATAGGACATTTAAATATTAATGGACATCAATAACAATTGACTATCACCTCAATGGTCAGTTGATGTGTAGCCTTTTAATATTTAAATGTCCTATGTCACATGGTACAATGAAATATACATTGAAAGCACATGTCTGTTATTTTGTTTTGATGGTTGGGCTCTTACACTATTTGTACTCACTCCATGCAAATTTTCACACTTCAGAAAATATATATATATTTAATATAGAGACCTAATGGGTAACTTTTTTAATAATGGACCAACATTTTTTAAATTAATTGTCAGTTCGTATATATCATACATATATTAATATACATCTAGAAAAAAAATTGTTGATTTGAAAATTGGATTTTTAAGAATTTTTTTCTATAGGTTTTATAGAAGTCAAACGGACTATATATACCTCCTGATTTTAAAGAGTGTTGTATAAGATATTCATGAAAATTGCTCACATTTTGATAAAAAAGTACTGCCAGTAAATAGTGAAGTACTGGTAGACTTGAAAAATGTTGAAAGCAGTGAATTTAACAGAGGTTATTTATCATTATAAAATTAGCCCATGGTCTGTTACATCTATACCTAAGTAAGAAATACATCCTCAACACAGCAAAGAGTTTTACTGATGCCTTTTAGTTCTCCATGAGTTTTTGTTTTTTGTAACTTTTCCATTGATATGCGACAAGTCACAACATTTAAAAACACCAACCAATAAATCAATCATAACAGTTAAACCATTAAAAAGTCTATGGTGGGACAGGAAGGAATCTTTCCAATAGCCTATATACTTTCTTTCCTTTTTTTCCCATCACTTAATGGACACAAAACTAATGATGTGCCACGATCTGGCAGCCATATTTGAAATGGTTGAATTTCCAAATGATAAGAAAAATAGCCCCAGTTTCATTGAGATATGTAAAGTCTCAGATACTGCCCTGCACCAAATTTAAAATGGAAAAATGTTTGGAGTCTCAATGCCTTATGATTAGAAAAGTAACTATAAAGAAAACTATGAAATCTGTCAAGGGACGTCTGTTCACACCAAAACTTCAACACTCTAGTGAGCAAATGCTTGTCAGACATGGATCATCATCTCAATATCTGGAATATTTCTTTTAAAAATATGGTTAAAACCTTCCTACACCACCTAGGACTTTATAATGGAATATTTCTTACACCAGACGACACTTTTCATACCTTTTGAATTATCTCCCCCTTGTTCTTGCAGCTGTTGTTTTTTACTCTGCAGCATAGCTTCAATGGATTCTTTGTCATCTTTTTCTAACTCCAATCCATTTTCTGCAACACTTTCTGGTTCAGTTCCTCCTTCTGTTACTTTTTTACTTTTGCCTTTTTTGACTCGCTTCTTCTTTGCAACTAAAAAAAATATTTAAGAAAATTGTATTGTATTTGACATTTCCTGGCACCCAGAGGTAAATTGTTCACAGGTGTACAATAGATATAATTTTTTTTAATTGTACTTCATTATTTTGAATGGCTGTTGAAGGGAAATGGTCTGCAATTTGAGTTTTTTTCTTCTGTCATTTTTTTTTGTGCAGGATCGTTAGTCAATACATTCAAAAGATAACAAATACAAGTTTTACGATGCGTATCAGTTGAAAATGGTGCTATTTACCACTAGTTAGACGTGACCTACATAGTCATTGACTGTGTTTGTAGAGTTTTCCATGTTACATCATCAATATTTATCTAAATAACAAATTATACAAAGGGTACGCAGTGGGCTTATTTGTTAATAACTCTTGATCAAAGAACCCTAAGACAAACTTATTTTCCGTTTTCTCTCCTAGCCGAGGCTGTTAAATTTTTCATGGGACACAATAAGTAGTTTTGCCTCCATCTCCTATAAAGTTCTGTTAAATCTGTTGCTTCTGAATAAAACTCAACACAAAATAGCATACATCATTTAAGAACTGTAACATTGTTAACAGCCTGTGACTGGGTCTTAAAAAAAATTTACCAACAAAAGCTTAGTAAAAGTTTTGACATTCATCTGAATAAAAAATGGTAGACTGATAATTTCAAAGAATATTTTTGTTTTCCTGGCCTCCCAATTATGATTCTATTGATACTTTTTCCATACCGTTTGTTTCAGATGGAACATGGTCTATATATCTCCATTTGTGAAATGAGAAATCTTCACCACCAGTAAATATCACGTCTTTTTCTTGACCACTCCATTGTACTGTCAGTAACCTCCCCTTGTGTCCACGGTAACAAGCTATCATTTGTTCTGCTTCAGAATCCCATACCTGAAAGAGTTCGGTCAGATCTTTATCTTTCTCTTGTTTTCTATTCCCACTAAATTTAGCATGTAGTCCATTATATAAGAGTGTGAGTGATTGGTTTGTTGTTTAACACCAAATGAGCGATTTTTCAGCTATATTATGGCGAGAACAAGTTACATTTGATGAGATGTTAAACATGTCTACTTTGTACTAGACTAACATGCTTAGCTGGATTATTATATTGCTAGCTCACTGAAACAATAGTGTGGGCAAACATGTCTCTCCACTTGGATTCGCTATCCTGAATCTGAGCCATCCGGTCTTTGTTCTTGCTCTATAATGTTGCATGCTTAGTGGAGAAGCAACAAATACCAAATTTTATAGTTTGATCCAACCAGGGTATGAACCCACGATCTGTCGCACATGAGGTGAACATGGTAACCATAATAACACCAATGCAGTTACATACGAATCATTAAAACACAGCAGTCCTATAAAAAATGTGTCTCAAAAGTATTAATGTAAATACGAACCATTAAAACACAGCAGTCCTATAAAAAATGTGCCTCAAAAGCATCAATGTACTCAATACAATTTTAAGTGACAACATTTATGTCCGTGGTTTTCTCCCGCATATTCTGTTTTCCTCCTCCAATAAAAATGACCACCACAATATCATTAAAATATTGTTGAAAGTGGCAGCAAAATTTGCTTCTAGTGCATCTTGCCACTGCCACTGGAGTGAATCTAACCCACAATTTAGTGGTGACAAAAAAAACTTATGACAAAAACAAATTTCAGTTGGGAACAGTAGTCCCTCTTTTATAAGACCACCACCCAATGAAAAAATGGTCTCTTTTTGGAGTACAATTTAGCACTATTCTACTATCTCAGTGAATCTGAAATCTGGCCTGTTAACAGGGGTGGCCTTCAGTTAGAGGGCATCTCTTATAGGGCATAAGAGAGAGACTACTGTACTGATTTTAGAGGTAGATGTTAAACAACTTAGCGTACAATAGTGGCCACAAACAGCCTGCTTACCATAGACTGTCCATCATATGACACAGATGCTATATACCCATCACAATGTGTACTCCAGGATAGACCAGTAATTCTGTGACAGTGGCCTCTTAATGATTTACGTGGCTCTGTAATAATCAGTGGCTCTGTCCCGTCCTTGTCAGTATCTGATAATAGCAAATAATACTCTAGTTATTGAGGTAAATATAATCACAGAAGTTGGAAATTTTGTCAATATGTACTGTGTGATAAAGTTTGTCAGTGACTTGCAACAGGACAGTGGTATCTTCCGGGTCCACTGGTTTCCTCCACCAATAAAAACTGACTGCCAAGATATAACTAAAATATTGTTGAAATTGGCATTAAACACCATCAAACAAATAAAAAAAACATCAATATCTACTGAATATAGGGCAAAATAGGGGGGGGGGTGGAACAGTGAAGTTTGTTTCATGAACCTAGTTAGTGAAATGAACAAGAAAGGAAAAGTTTTAAAATTTAACTTGTGCTTAGGAGTTGTTGGCTTAAACATTTTGTAAAAATTTCAAAACATTTGACCAAAGGAAAACATAAGCTAGAGCATGAAAACTATGATTTTGTCATTGTTCAGTTAATCAAAGGTCATTATTCTGGAATCATACAAGACAAAGTGACCAAAATTAATCTTGACTTGTGTAATGTGATAATAAAATTATGTACAAATGTCAAACACTTGGGTAAGGGAAACTAAAGATAGAGTACAGAAACCGATACAGGACTGACAGAAACACAGTAAAGAGAGATGGAAACAGACAAAAGTAACACTAAATGCTTTGTCTCCATTCAACAAGGGCCATAAAAATAGGCAATAAAAAATGCTTTGAAAAAGCCTCCTAATATAAGATGTATTACTAAAGGAGGAAATACCAACTTTTATATCAGAACCACTGTAAGCCTTATAAGCAAAGAGTATCACCTTCAATTAAGATTTGATACAAATATTAGTTCTATTCAGCTATTTGCATAGCAATTAGTAAGAAAGGACATAGATGAAAATGAAGATGAAAGACTATCCAACATTACACAGAGACTCAAATATATGTTGAAGAACAACACTTTTATTGCTGTTCTACGTTTCAGTTACAGTAAGGTATTGAATATTGAAGATAACTCATACCTTCAAAAGGGTGTGAAGCAGTCAACAGCCTGTAGTTTCAGCAGTATTCATTTTTTATTGGTGAATAAGTTAGGTAGGTAATACACTATGCTGTTACAAAATGTGATCTTACAAATTAAATTTTAGTATCTGACAAAGAGGAAATATAATCGAAGTCAGACAGATATTTTTGTTTAATAGATGTGGTCACCATGACAACAAGTTTTATGTTAAACAAACCTATAATTGATGTTAAATCCATAATGTTAATAGAAGATTCATTGGATCCTGTAGCTATCAGGTTTTTAAATGGCGACCCTGCACTGGAAGTAGTCGTATAATGAGGATGCCAGGCGACAGCGTTGATAAGCTTCTTATGAACATGGACTGTTCCTCGTAACTTCAGACTGGGTGGCTCCAATATTTCTATTGAACTGAAATAAAAACATTTTAAAAAAGAAACCATTTAAAAACTAATTCCGAAAGATTAACCTTAATGGTGTTTTACCCTACTGTTTTCTAATATATTGGTTTTTATAATCCAAGAAATCCCATTTTCTGTCTGTTGTAAGATTGAATGTTATTTATAATCTAGAAAACTCATTTTTTTTGTCTGTTGTAAGATTAAAGTTTATGTAGGAATTATCGTAAGTATAATTAGTCTACAATAAAAATAATAGTTTCTTTCTTGATAGAGTTATCTCCCCCTTCATTCACATAGCAGTTGTAATGTCTTCATTTCTGAATATTTCAACTTCCATTATAATGTGATGTGTTAATGTAATTGATATGTATTATGTACCGGTAGTCATTTTTTTGTTTGTTTGTTTGCATTTTTTTTTTATAAAATGTTGGTTTTGCATGGCCACTCCCACGAAAGGTCAGCCCCTTTTCAAACTGGTTTCAGATGAACTGACATTTTAAAATACTACTACCCCTCCCCCTCCCCCCCCCCTGCTCATGCTTAAGAGATGGCACCAGTCTTATATACCCTTTTTTTTTATTGCAGAAGGTGTGATAGTATAACAGGAGGACTACTGTATTTTGTATACGAGAGTTAGGATTCCGTTAACACAGTTATCCATCGACTCAAGCCAGAAATTGGATTCAAATTGGCTGTTTGTTGTGATTTTTTTTTAGTTTAAACAGAATGAACTGTGAGCTAATGCTCACTTATGATACCCCCGCTCTTCGGCAAACAGGAAGTAGGAATGTGACGGGTCCAAAAACGCTTTCCACGATATGGGGTACCTATATGAAGCTTGTATACCGGTGGAGCGGGGGTATAAAAAGATGATGGTTCGCATTGGGTAATCAAGTATTTTCACATATAAAGTGAAAACCTGTTAAAACCAAATTTCCTAGGGGCTAGCTATTGTGTTCAGAATAGACAGGGGTTCATTTCATACAGATTAAATTAACAAAGATTTCCTACATTGGGACTTTATCTTAAGTTCTGTTCATACAGGATTCTGCTATATTCAGCATTTGGTTGATATAGGTTTTACTATATATGTCAATCATGTCTATTTTATATCTATCCCATATAATAAATGGTTTTATATAGGCAGGGTTGTCATTTTAAGCCGATTGCAGATGCTAATTATCGGCTATAATAATATTTTCATCGGTTGTTTTCAAGTCGAGCATGGGTACCTGATCGTATTTTTTAAAAGGACGTTGCAACCTATTGCTGTAGAAATATGGTTTATGGTAGTTAGCTGTCGCGATTTGCGGTATCTCTCGGGTTTTAACCTGTTTTAGAAGAAAACATCCAAATCAGAAAAATGGCATGCCGTCTGCAAAACTGAATCATGAAACGTCAGATTACTGACTTTTTTCGCTATTAAATAAAAGCGTCAAAATTGTTTGTTGTTCTTCTTGTCTTCTTGGGGTATTTAGAAATGTTTTTACTGGTTGATCAACAATGACAATGTTTCATCAAAGCCACCCAAGCCGAAAGTCGAAGATCGTGAAGACAGCTTGACCACGGGAATCTGAAATTTTATCAATAAAATACGGTCAAACGTTGTAATTTACTATCCACGTATCTTTACTATCAATGCTATAATATATAACGTATTTTATTGACAAAATTTCAGATTCCTGTGGCTTGTCAAGTTGACAGAAAGTTTCAACTGTCACTCACAATTAGTGTAATTTATACGGTAAATACAGATACAACACACTGTCAAATTTGAAAAAAAAAGAAATACATGTGTTTTGCCATTTTTTGGAGTGAAATTTTCTAGTAGGTACTGTACTGTTTTATTTATGTCTCATGACTCTTGTCTTTCTCATCTCACAAAGAAGTATGTTCTTTTAGGATAAGGAGAACTGCCCATCTTCTTTGTGAATTTCTTTCTCTTGTGTGCCCAAACTTTATGGCCTGGGTGTTGGGAAGGGGGTATTAAAAAGAGATCTTTGCAGGAGCCGTGCTGCCCAATTTTTTTTCTAACTTGAGGTTGGACTTTGTTTTTTTCCGGAAGTTTTTAATATTTTAAGAAAAAATGCAGAAAACACTATAAACTTTGACAATGGTAGTCGGATCTGATATATTTGATTAAAATGTGGTGGTAAAAAAGGCTTCTTTCATTGGAGAATTTCAGTAAGATTCCTATCCAAGATAGGTTTTATTTACGCATTACTTAGAATAGAATACATTTTATTGCCTAATCATAGGGCCCACATGAGGCATCATTAACAATACAAACATTCATGATTGATAAATGAGACATACACACAAAAGAAAAAGTGTTGAGCTTCAGTTGTGAAGAAATCCTAATATTTTCGGAAAATCGTTTACTTTTTTTTAAATTATACTTGTCTTTTTTTTTTGGACTAATTAAACAAATTGAAGATTAAAATATAAAATAAAAAAATGTAATATAAGGCCATCCTTAAAAAAATGTTGGTTTGCTGTTAAAAAATTTGTTTTGCCTAAAAAAGCCCAAAAGTAAACTTTTCCTAAAAATAAAGCAAAAAAAAAAGACGACTTTAAAATGAAGAAATTTTTTTTTGGGTACATGTAGGTAGGTTTTTAGTGAGTAGGTCGATAAACAGTATGCTGTTATGCATGTAAAAATGGATGCAAAAATAGGTAAAAATACATGCACCAGAAGCTCATTCAATTGCTGAAATCCTAGGAGCTTCCGGGGGGCTTTGCCCCCCTGGTCTCCCCCCTTGACCCCCGGCCATCTGTTGTGATTCATGATTCATCTGTTGTTCAAAAACAAAATGAAAACCCTGTATAGGTGTGTTTATTTGGAAATTATGTAATATTCAAATACTTGAACCAAAACAGAAAATGCTTAATAATGTATTAAACATCAAAACCAGATATTTTTATTCTAAGGGAGTAATTGTCTTTAACTAACAGATTTTAACTTCTGTGCTAGTCATTGGTCAACTACGAGCACTGACCTGCTATTGTACTGTCCACGTTTATGTTATCATTTATTTGCCCTGCTATTGTACTGTCCACGTTTATGTTATCATTTATTTTGTGAGTGTCTGGTCTTTTTGAGTGGAAGTGAATCTGTGCAGATCTTTATTGTTTATTTATTTCTGTATTGTTATTGGAGATTCTATTATGATTGTACTTCTATAAACTGGTTTAATCCTGCCATATTTTCATGCCTGTCCAAAGTCAAGACCTGGATTTCCGTGGTCTTTTTGTGTTCAATGATTTGAGGTGAGAGGTAGTTATTCATTTTGTTGATTTTGGTTGAATTAATTGTCGACCATCACTATTTAAACTTTCTTTTCTAATAGTAAATATAGAAAAAGAAAAGTATATGTGTACAATTCAAAATATCATAACATATTTTTCAACTACCATATGATCACGATAACCCTTACCCATCATCGTTTCCTATGGCAACTAGAGAAAAATCAGGACTCCAACTGATTTCACTTCTTACTGGTACTCTGGGCTAAAATAAGAAGAAAAAGCATACAGAAAAACATGTTTGAATCAAACCCGGCACAAACCAAAGTACTGTGTTATTAGAACTTCATTTATAGTTCCAACATCTCAAATCCTTGTGAATTTCACCTGTCTATTCCAAAGGATTGTTTTTTGAAAGGTTTCATTGTAATTTCATTTAATAATTAAAGTATATCTATTATAGAGCTTTCACCTTGTTCTGTGTTATTCCCGTTCCTGTGCAAACTCATTTTGTTACCTCACAAAGTCATTATTGTGGAAGTGAAGGACAGAGATCACAGGTTATAAACTTTAGAACACATACATTTGCTATTAACTGAGATAAAATGTTGTCATTTCAGGTAGTTTTTATGATTTTATTTTAACTCGTCACACATAATTCGTAAGTTTTACTTGTCCCTCTGATACCCTCTAATTTGTCCCATCTCAAAAATTAACTTACAAATCTAAAAATTGATTTGTGTTCCTCTGCTATAAAACTTTATAGTTATCAGGGATGAATTAAAACTATGGAAATTCAAGTAAATAATAATGCCTGTTTCATAGATTGATGACAATGAATGAACCATGCTGTTTGCGAGAAAAAAATCTTCAGTTCTCATACAAAATATTGAAATAAAATTAATTAAAGGTTGCAAAAATGTAAAAATAAGGATGATGACAGATTTTTTTTGCTTGTTTGTTATCAATTCATAGCATGATGTTTGAGTATTTATGAAGATTTGTTCAAAGTTATTAGTATAAGGTGTCCTACAGACGATTTTCGATATGACCACCGGAACAGGGTGAACCGAGAATACAATAATCTCAAATTTGTCAATTTTTATTCAGATTGTTGTCCTATATTTACAATAAGATCACTGCTTTTATACATTTATCAAAACCTGCTGTGTCCACATTGTTTTTTATTTGTATTAATTTCCCTTCTTTTACTACTTTTATTTATTTTTATTTGTTTTGAAATTTGTATTTAAATACATGTATTGGAAAAGTTGACATTCTACATACCTTTTTTCCATTGGACTGCTCTATGAGGTCATTAAGGTCGTGAGCCTCATCTTCAAGTTTATGTGGGTCATGTTGCATTATAATGCCATCTCCTATACTATACAAAAAGTATGAAGCTGAACTGGTGCTGTCTATGGAAAAATATGATCATAGTTAACAACTGATATATTTAAAATATACCTAAGATATATGAAAATCCCCACAAAATATTCTTCTTGAAGATAGTATGCATAATATTCAAGCAATTACCTCTAAAAGATCTAAGAATTTATTATTTTGCACATACATTTGCATCAGATAAAATATACAATACAAGAGAGAACAAAATATGAATGTTATAAAAATACATTTTTGTATTTAAATAGTGAATATATCACATTTGTTTATTCTTTGTGTTCAACGTTTCTGAACAAGAAAAAAGATTTTTAACGAACACCATTTAATAATTTAATTAAGATATCAGATATTAATGAAAGCACGTGTTCTTGATAAGTTGAAACCTGATGAAGAATTGAACCCTAAATATGCATTATTGTGAAATCTGTCTAAATCGAACCTCCTTGGGACCAATTTTTCTGTCCAAAATAGACAGCTGTTTGGTTAAATTAACAAATAATTCCAACATTGGAACTTTAATTCAAAGTTTGGTTTATACAGAATTCGGTTGAGATGTGTATTACTGTATCAGACTAAAATTGAGGTATACATACCAGTTTTTATACACTGTGGTCCCCATGATACAACATATACTGTACGTTTGTGATAGTTAGATGACACATGTGGTGGTCTGTAAAACAACATTAAATACATACAGTATAAATGGAATAGTGTCTTCCATGAACACCATGTTTGCAAGCTTATATACTTAAAATAAGGTTTGCAATAAGCATTTTTGGTTTTTTTTAAGGGTTTCAACAAGAGATTGCAATTATATCAGGCAAAAAAAAAATGTCCACTAAAATCGTATTCTTTCGAGGCCGAGCCAGTGCCATCAGCGGCTACGAAACGATGCATCATGGTTGAGTAAAATAAAAATTATTGATCCTCACTGACCATAATAAGTTTATGTATTTTTCATACTGTATTTACCTTAATAGATTTAATAATGGGAAATTATGTCCAATCAAATAATCATGCCAGATCCTTTACATCTTATGTCTTCCAATGTGATTCACTGAAGTTAGACCACAATGTTTCCTAACAAAGGCACTTAATTAGTACTGCATAATCAATTACTTTTCTAAATATGCTGTGGGGTAAGGACACTACTAACTTATGATTTGCATTTGTTTCTTTAATTGTTGCTTATTGTATTTATCTGAAAATTTTGAGACATCTTTATTTTGCTATGCTAGTGCATCATGAATAAAATCACCAGTACCCTAAATTTACTAATAATACACATTTATAACTCCTTATTGGAGAACATCTTACTTGTTTGAAAATGTGTCGTATACACCTATTCTACCATCATCTGTTCCATAAGCCAAGAGTCCTTCCTTCTTGGGATGCCAACATAACTGAAAATTAAAAAGGAGAGTTATGAAGTAGATACCATATTATTTTGCCTTTTTTATCCCCATTTATTTACACGTATGTCATCCTAGCAAAATTCACATATCAAATACATGGTTATACTGCAATCAGTGCTTTTACTCACTAAAGAAGGTGATTATATAAACATTTGCTTTTAACATCTACAGTGATTGGGATTAAAAAAATTTCAATGGGACTATGGCCCCCCTTTCCTTCCTTGTCAATGGGACATTTTTTATATGAATGGGCCATAATGACAGAGCTATGCACCAAAATCCAGTGTGAAAAATAATGTAGAATAAAAACGTTTAACAAATTTTAATACATGTAATAAAGTATTTGCAACAATTGTCAATTTTGTTTTCCTTTTCTACTTTTTAGTTTGTGGTATTTGTCCAAACCTTCATCAAAATTAACTTTGCCCAATAATTTTACTCTCAGTAGTTTGTCACATAATTCGGGAGAAAGTCTGTTCCTTTGCTTAGTTAAAATTAAGCTTCAATTGTCCTGGCCCTGATTTAAGAATTTTCTTTGGGGGCATTATCACTTTCAGTTTAAAAACTCCCGCTAAATATTACACTGTTTTAATTCTTTTGTTAGGTCTTTTTGATGCTTGTAAATAATTAAGCCACAAACGAATATTTTAAAATGCCGCTGTGAGTGTGACTGAGAATAATTCAAGGTTTTAATACTAGCTACGTATACCCTCCACACTCTTTAGCGACCCTCAAATGAAAAACGACTTTTGCATCAACACAGATTTGTTTACGTTCATTCTCAGAATTAAACTAAAGGAAAAGACATGTCCGTGCAGTCTTGACAGAACGGTTCGGCTGTATGTACATCTGACTTCATCAGAAAACAAATGCACGCGTATGACACGGAGTTTTTATGTGGAAATGTGCCATTTCATCGGGTATTGTGACTATGGTGCGGGGTGCGTGGTAATCCCAATCACTGCATCTAGACACATAATGTCTTCTAGTACTCCACGTCTTATGTAGAGTGAAGTACGATAGTCACTGGTCGAACCAATAAATTAATTTTGCATACACGCCACTGCAGTATAAACACAACATTATTGTCGAATATCAAATTTATTTGCCTCAAAACAGGAAAGTAAAACTCTCCAGTTGCTTGCTACTCATCCTGTTTCTACAAGCTTGTACAAATAAAATGTCCATTTGCTGACAATATCTTTGGATTTTAATGAACATGATCTGTAATGCATTATGCATAAACATCAGCGCTACCATTTATATTACATTTTCATGAATGCCTTGTATGGACACATAAGACAAGTGTATCTGTACTTACTGCTGTGACCTTTGACCTGATCCCTTGCCACATTGTCACAACATCAAATGGATTGCTTGTATTGTTCAGGTTCCATACCCTCACCATATTGTCACCGACACCTAAAGCAATTCTTCCTGTAATATACAAATATACAAACACTTACATTTATATAAAAACCAATTGCAAGAAGTTTCTTGCAAAAAAAAGTCTAAATTTTAAAATTTATTTCCAAACAAACTTATTTATTTGTATTATAAGTTGACCATAAAAAAAACTTCTATCCAAGTTCCATGACATTATATGCATATTTCATGTAATTATTCAAAATGAAGAAAAACTGTAACATGAGGATTAACCTATTACAATTTCTACAAAAAAAAAACTAAGTATATCCTCTTTAACATATTGGCAGAATTTTGTGCATGTACATTAATAATTCAACCATAGAGAAGCATTACATTTGGTTTAACTAAAATGTTGATGCCGACGACAGATATTGTGACCGATATATCTTACCTTCAGTGACATCACTCGCAGAGAAAGCAAACATTGTATATAGGTATAATATATTTACAATAAAAAGCTTTCTGACAAAGTTTTATGAAATTTAATGAAGATTTTATCAATTTAATCAAAACTGGATAAAATAGTTTTTATCAAAAGGGTTAACTGTCAAAAAAAGAAGAACAAATAAAAATAGAGTAAAAAACTTTCTTATTTTGCATGTAGGTTTTATATTTGGACAATTAAGAAATTTCTGACAAAGTTTCATAAAATGACATGTAAGTTTGAATAGGTTTATCAAGATTCAACCAACTTTACCCAAAAAGTTAACCAAAGAATTATTAACCAGATTCATTTATTAATTTGCCTAAAAAAAGAGAAGTTCTTGAGTGTTCCAATCCCACTCACTATGCAAGTTTTTCTTGGGAAATTTCAACAAAATTAGAATCGCCCTTGAATTTTAATATGTTTTTCGTACCTGGATCTATGGGCGATGTTCTGGCACAGTACACATATCCTCCTAGAGTTGGTTGACAATGAACAGGATGACGATTTTGAACATCCCAGATTATCAGCTGTTAAAATAAAATAATTTCTTTTATTTTCTTGTAATAAAAATGATCATAAAAAACAAAAGATGTCCATTTTCATACAAATGGGAAGGATTTGCTTGGTAAACAAAATTCCAAATAAATTGTATAAGGGTTTTACGTAATTGAGCTGAAATCAAATAAAGGACGAAGAGACCTACTTACGCACACAGGTCAAACTTAATGCCTCTGTAGCAGGACCATAAAATTTACCAAGTGTACATTACATAAGCAAATATTCATTTGATAGGTTTGTTTGATTGCCTTTAAGTTGTAATATAGTTAGAACTGTTCGCACATGCATACTGTGAATTCATTAAAAATATGTGGGTGCCGATTTGTCGAAATTTATTGGTGTTTTCTGTCACTTTCGGCAATTTTTCTGCTTATACTGTGTCAACCAGCTGTGAATCCCTGGCCTTGGGAAGATGTCTGGAAAGCTTAACACTTGAGATGATAATCTGGGTGCAGATAATAAAAAGTCTAGTCGACATTCGCCTCTTAGACGTAACATTTTAAGTATGAAAATTTAGAAATCTAATTTTATGTGATTGATGCTGTGTTTATATATTCACGTAAGAGTCCTCATCCACGTCATTGTGCTTATGTTTACCATTATCAGCTGTTGTTTATCAGTAACTCCCAGCCTACTTTACTATAAATAATGACATTTTAATGCTCATGTCTCCAGCTTAGGCTGATCGGATGTTTCTGGTTTAAAAAACCATACTTATTTCATGAATAGAATATCTGTAGTTTTGAAGGTCAGACAGGATGAGCTGTGATACTAGTGACGATGTCTATCAAGACTTTCAAAACTGACGCTATTATTTTTATTGGCAACATTATAATGTTTATGATGATCTCACACTGGCCGATATTTTTCATTATCAGAGTCAGTTAGGTTGATACTGACAATATCCCTCAGTAAGATCAAAGGAAAAATGTCTAAATTACTGATAAAGACAATTACTTTCTTGATGTCAAAAATTGTCATACTTACTTGTCTATCCATAGAAGTTGTGGCCATGAGGTTTTTGTCTGCACAACCTAATTTCATGTTAAATATTATTCTGTTGTGCTGTTGTCTTTTGTCTGATGAAGAAAATGGCTGCCACTTCTGTTGTCCAGTCATAGCTAAATCCCACAAAAGCAGATCTCCACTAAAATGGAACATTGCCATTGGATGTTATGTTAAAAGTTAAATTCATACAGAATAAATATTTTTGAATGATTTTTAAGTCATACACAAAATTAACTGTAAAAATAGTTGTGCTATTAAACCAATTGATTAAATGATTGTTAATATACTATATTGTAATACTAGTTGTCATATTAATGTTATATTATTTCAAACTGGTGTAATTTACACAAGAATTACAGAAATCATTTCCTCTTTAAAGAGTAATTCAAAACATACCCAAAAGAACTGGAAATGAGATTATGTGGATTAGAGTGTGACCATACAATAGCTGCCCACAGTTTGCCTCTTCCTGTGTCACCTTGTGGGCCTCCTGATTTTGGTAACCTAAATGACACCAGTTGCCTCCCTTTCAAAGTACTCCATATTCTGATGGTTCTATCTTTACTGGCTGATGCTAGCAAGTGTCCTTCATCTCCAAAATCTTTTTTAACTTCTACCTCTGTCGACTCATTTTCTAAACAATAATGTATTATAAATTGACAAATCACTGACTCTTCTACAAAATCCAGCAGACAAGACAAGCATTAATAGTGTTTTGGAACACATCCGATAGTCACCGAATGTTTTTATGTTGACCCCTAAAGGAGTGTTTTTAGATCTTCCACACAGCGACTAGTAAACAACCGATAGAAAATAGGGAAAATGTACAGAGATCTAGTTTTAATTAGATTGCAAAATCCATATACTGGTACTATTTATTAGTTAAACTTTGTGTATTTGTTGTCAATTCAACTTAATGAGATAAAAATAAACTGGGCTAAGATCCTATTAACTGGTTTAACCCAGTCACATTTTTGTGCCTGTCCCAAAACAGAATCTGGATTCCCAATGCCATGTCGTGGTCTTTCCTATCTTCAACATATGTTGCTATTCAGTGTATGATATTATCAACAATCACTGCAAGTAACAATCATCATTAGATTAAGAATTATGGGTGGTACTACTCATGCCATTTTCAACAATATTCAATAACATTGTGGCACAGACAATTTTCTTAATGGCCGGACACAGAGTACTCAGAGGAAAGCATCAATCTTCCTTAAGTCATTGATCAAGCTTTATTGAATACATACAGCATGCACAGTGCGTTTTAGCAAGAAATCACCCTGGTCGGTGTTTTTTCACGGTGAAATGTCGGTGATGTGTCATAAAATCACCGTAAAATGTCGGTGAAATCACGGTGAAAACTTCACCGCGAAAATATACAAATTAGGGCCTAAATGTCGGTGAAATACTTTAATTTTCGGTGACAACACCGCAGGGGGGAGGGGTCACTGGAATAAGTCACAAAATCAACAGGATTTGATTGATTTTTGGTGTTTAAACGCCACTATCAACAATATTTCAGCTATATCATGGCGACCAGTTTTAGTGGTGGAGGAAGCCGGAGTACCCGGAGAGAACCACCGACCATGGGCAAGCAACTGGTAAACTTTATCACTTGCGGCTGCGAGTCGAGTGCACCCTTTTTGTAATTTACAAAGCCGGGCGCGAACCCACGTACGCCGTATTGGTGATATGCTTGTATGAGTTGTTAGATCCAACGACTTAACTCATTGAGCCACCCGGCACCCGTGCCCCCAAGATCAACAGGAAAAAATCGCATGAATAAAGGTCAAAAGAAAAAGAAACAAACATTTAATTCAGTATCGTGACATTACATTTTAATGTATACTTAAATAAGTTTTACTGTGTTTCGACTGACGGACAAACGACCATTGTTTTGTGCTTTGGCTTTGAATAAATTTATGTGTATATACGTTTCATCAATAATAAATAAAAATATTTTTTTTTACTTTAAATAATTGTTTCACGCGGACTACGACAGGTATCCCGTGCCTTGTGCAGGATGTCTTAGTTTATTAACTTTTTTTTCTTAAACTTTAAATAATTGTTTCACGCGGACTACG
>MJUT01002591.1:287221-308323 GCA_002080005.1 Gigantidas platifrons
ACGACAGGTATCCCGTGCCTTGTGCAGGATATCTTAGTAGTATTTAACAAACTTGCTGAAAAGAAGGGAAACTATATATTATGACGAAATGGCTTCTTGTTGGACCATGGAGTAAAAAAATGAATGGCTAAGTAATTAGACATGTATTCAATATGGAATATTGAGTAAAAAGCATGATTGGGTAAATAATTAGACACACATGCAACATGTATAGAACACGTATCTGAACAGTTTTTGATTGATCTTAATTGGCTTTGATTACAATTAGCTATCACCCACTTTGAAGCCACAAATCAACTCAAAAAAATAATACAATCCAAGCTTATAAATGGTAATGATATGTTTGCACATTGTTTTCTTAACATAATTGATTAAAACAAAAGCAAATATCAGAATTAAAGAACGAAAATATGATGACAGCTTGCACACCTGAAAAGGAAAATAATTATGAATGGATCACTCATATTATCAAAAATGACAGTTATACAAATCTCAAGAACATACAAATGTACAAATAAAGGTTAATATCCCATTTCTTTATTTCGCGGCGTTTAATCGTCGATGTCTGTGTTTTGGCGGCGTTTTATAGTAAATCAACGAAAACACTGCGTTTTTTTCAAATTTCACCGACATTTTCGTGATTTCACCGACGTCGGCCCACAGTGATTTCTTGCTAAATCGTGCTGTTCGTGCTGTATCCCTTCGGGCGCATTACAAAAGCACGAATTTAGGGATTAACAGACCTTACAAAAGCGCTAAAAATTTACCTGTATTTTTAATGTCAAATTATTATAAAAATAATAAAAGTATTGTATGAATTTGTAGTTATTTATTCCCAATGTAATTTGAAAGACATTTTTACACATTGCAGGGATTCAACCAGGATTTTGAGACCATTAGTCACTTTTGCAGATCAGATTTTTTTATTTAATTATGAATAAACAAGAATCAGTTACTTTGCCTTATTGGATAGTAATGGAGATTGAAAAGCTATGAAAAACCTCCTTGGATGAGAACATACTCTGCAAATTAGCAACCAACTAATAAAACATAACATTGCTACGATTTTGATCTAATACCACACAAATTGTAACCCCCCCCCCTTTTTTTTGGAAATATTACTGTGCTTTGGTCTAATACCACACAAATTCTAATAACCCCCTCCCCCACCCTGTTTCAAAAGTTACTGTGGTTTGGTCTAATACCACAACAATTGTAATAACTCATATCTGTGTAGTCTTCAGCAGAAAAAAATAAAATATGTTCTCTGCCAATTTACCCAATGGTCCAACTTCTATAGATTCTTTGTAGGTAATGAAAATATAGAACAAATGTCAAAAACTGAAGCAAGTTGTAAAATAAATTATTATTTCTCAGACCTCATAATCAAATTGCAACAATTGGAATAAAAATACAAAATGTACTAGACACGTGTTTGTTTGTAAATAGTTTTATAAATAGAACACAATTGTTACCCGGATGCAGATCGATAACAATTTGGATTGTGAACTCCTGTTGAATGCGCCATTTTTATTTTTAAGTTTCTTTAACCAAAGTTTATAACTTTCCGAAAAAATCACTTTCAAAATACTAATGGATATGATAGATTTCAATAAACATGATATTGACATTTTCATAAATGAGACGTGACAAAAATAGTTCGTTATGGTGGACATTGTGACGAATCGTGCAATGAATGACGATTAACTTTATATGTTTTTTGACGGTTACAAAAATATGTCCACTTTAAATACATACTGTGGCATTTTGAGTACATGTCATAACATAAAAAAAATCATTATCGTTGATTGAATTCTTTAACCAGGTAAATCAAGCAAGGTGAGATAACAGATTATGCAATCAAAACAAAAAGTCTATAATCCGTTGAATGGCTTGTAACATGTAATAAAATTGTCATTGTAGTGACTAATTAGTTTTAATCAGCAAATGAAGAAGAATAGATTTTTAAAAACATTTTTCTACGATTTTTTGAAAATTCAAGTGACGAATTGGGTACAGGAAATACTCGCCACTTTCGAAAATCAATCGTCAATGACGAAAGTGACGAGCGCTAGCTGAATCACTGCATTGAATATAAAATTATTCCGAATTCCTTTGGGCAATGATTTACAGCTGGTGAGTAACATGAATTGAATTCACGAATGTTAAAAATAAAATCAGTTTGTCTACTTTATTTGATCAAAATGGATCTCGTCGTAAGTGAGACAAATAAAGGAAAGAAAGCTTTACTTTACGAAGGATTTACTTACAGAATTGAATTTGTGCTAAAATCGGAGAATATATCATGGAGATGTACCAAGAGAGGCTGTAAAGCGAAACTTAGAACGGATAAGGACATAAAAATGGTCATGTCTGGAAAACTGGATCACACACACGAGGTAGATGAACGAAAGCTTGAGCGTAAGCAAGTATGATTGTCAGTGAAAAGAAAAGCCAAAAGCAAAAAATCCTACTTCCACCTCCCCGTGGTGTGCAGGAGTAACAGAAATTACTTCTAAATTAATAAATTTCTGGCGAATGGAAGAGGTAATCCTGTAATTAATACCTGTATTAATTTTGGTATTTAATTCCCCCTTATGTAAATATTTTTTTCGTGCTTTCGTAGGAATTTTTTCGCAATTATGCAAGGTCAATTCGTGCTAATGTAATGCACCGATCCCTTCTTGTGCATTTATAGAATTTTTTTTTAAATAAAACATTTAGTTGATGTTATACCAATGTCGTCCTCTGGTTTGTCTAGATCTCTGTATTGTTTTACTGTTTTAAAATCTTCTCCAGGTATAGGACACCAGACAATAGAATGAACTTCATCATCATGTCCTCTCAGGCGATGAATCACACTCCCGTCACGGATATCATACAGGATTATCACACCTGTTTTATACCTACAAAAACAAATGATATTCTTCTTCCACAAATCTGTATATTTATATGTCTACATGTTATTCACAGTAATTTTGTTTTCACTTGATTAAAACAACATCTGTGGTGTAATGGTTAGGATGCTTGCTTTAAGTGGGTTCGAACCCCTGTCGTGTCAAACCAAAGATTAAAAAATTGGTATTTGTTGCCCTCAACAAAGCATGCAGCAAAAGGATTAAGACAAAAGACTGATTGGCTCAGAATCAGGATAATGTGTTTGAGTCGGACAACAAGTCTACCAGCGTACTGTTGTTTCAGTGAGTTAGCACTATAAAAAAAAGTGTGTTGGTCTAGTACAAAGCGGACATCATCATCATCTCATTAAATGTAACTTGCTCAAGCTATGATAAAGCTGAAAAAGAGCTCATTGAAATTCCATATCAAGCCAGTATTTTATATTTCAGGTGTCATGCCACTCAACTTTAAGAATTATGAATTAGGATTATTGGTGTTAAATGCCGACTTTTGAGGTCAGTTTTATTGGTGGAAGAAACCAGGATACCCAGAGAAAACAGCAGACCTGCTGCATGTACATTGCATCTGGAAAATATTTTCATATCTCTATGCAAAAATATTTTATATAATTCTTAAAATTTAAATGAAAAGTACATGTATCGAGTTCTCCTCTTTTTTGTATTGTATTGTTTGAGGTGAGAGGTACATTTTTTGTAGTCATAAGTTGTTCATTTTGTTGATATTGATGGAATTGTTAACCTCACTGTTTAAATTGTTTATTTATACTGGAAATTGTAACTTAAGTTAAAGATGGTTAAATTATATTGTTCACTTAAAAGTTTTAAAACAAATCATACAAACCCAACAGCCACTATAGAATCTTCAATATTAGAAAACTCTGCTGTCAACACAGGAGATTTCTCTCCTTTGAAACTGGCAATGCGACTGTCAATGTAGTTCCAGCAGATTACCTCCCCTTTATCATCTCCTAAGATTATCAACTTGTTGTTTAAAGGAGACCATGTCAAAGCTGTAACTTTTCCCTACAAATAAAAAAACCACAACAGAGCCATAAAGTTTATAAATAGGTTGTAAATTTCAATGCTCATTTGTTGATTGATTGATTGATTGATTGGTGTTTAACGTCCAGTGAGCCATTTTTCAGCTACATGTATATTCAGGACGAGTATCATTTGTGCATTTTCATCTACAGATGTATACTTTCACATATGGAGTTAGGGTTATGGTGTTTAATGCCACTTTCAACAATATTTCAGTTACATCGTCTATCGCGGCAGTCAGTTTTATTGGCGGAGGAAACCGGATCGGAGTACCCAGAGAAAACCACTGACAAACTTTATCACATAATGTTGTATCAAGTACACCTCTTCGAGTGAGATTCAAACTCACAATGTTAGTGGTACTGATTGCATAGGTAGTTATAAATAGGAGAAATTCTTTTCTCACATTAGGACACTTACAAAAATGTACAATGAACTGAACCAAAGCTTTACAGCTGTCACCATTACTTGGTAAACCTTTACAAAATATCTATGTCACAGATGACCACCATTTCCGTTTGTCTTAATCATAATCCGGTCCTTTCCTCATTCATGAATCATCACTAAATTTTTAACAAGAGTAATATGACTCACGAGTTCACTCCGTATTTTTTTATACCTGGAGAGAACCACCGACCATGGGCAAGCAACTGGTAAACTTTATCTGACTTGCGGCTGCAAATCCAGTGCACTCTTTTTAGTAATTTACAAAGCCGGACGCGAACCCACGCTGCATTGGTGATAGGCTTGTATGAGTTGTTAGATCCAAAGACTTAACTCATTGAACCACCCGGGCCCCTTATGTTTTAAAACACACACATAATCAGCAAATATTTAACCAAAATAAGTGTAAAAAGTAACTCTAAATTCTAATACAAAATTTGTCCTTTTTCTATTTCCCACTGCACAACTTTTGATGTCCAACCTGCTGCTGAGTATCTTCAAATGGGTTGTGAAAGTCACCTTTGATATATTTGACATGCTGATGATGTCTCACTTCCATATTGGTAATTATCATGAAAATGATTGGGGAGTGATAGTAAACAAGTTAAGGTCATGGCAGTTTCACTTTGAAAGTGGGACATCATGAAGAATTCTAGACATCTCGATACCTGGACATTTCAGGACTTGGATGAGACAATTCGGTACTGACCACACTTGTTTGGTACTTATTAATTGTCAATATTTTGGTACTAGTAGTTCTTTAAAATATGACCCAAATGGATGTGTGTTTTTGATAGTTCTAGTGTAGATCGATCCCGGAGATCGTTGTTTTTGTATTGATTTTTATTTTCATTATTTTGACCTTTGCTTCAGATTATCTGATATCCCAGATGTATGAAAGTTTGTCACCCTAACGATTCTTCAACAATTTCTATTATCATAAATATTTGATTATATTTTGTACCGAAATGTCGCACATGTTCAGTATTCATAAATAGTATCCTCTTTGTGGCTGACTGACTCTTTCCTCTGTATTATTTCTCTTTGTTTTCTTTGTGTTGTCTCCAAATAATGACTACAATTAGTGTGAATGATTGTAAATGTTGATGTATGAATCAGGGTTTCCGCTGGCGTGCGCCATTTGCGCATTTGGCGAAAAATCTATGATTTTGGCGATAAAATATTTACTTTGGCTCAAAAATGTGGCGCAAAAGATTTCGAATGTTCATCGTCTGTTGTGGCGGTCATTTCCTAGTTCGTTACTTCGGAACGCCCATAACGCTATTCGGAAAGCTTCGAATGTTACCCATGAACTGATCAAGTGACAGAAAATCGATAATCAGCTGTTTGTAATGTTTATCTGTTGATAGGATAATTAACTTGTAAAATACATAAAAGTAAGTCAAACAAAGGTGTTAATTAATGGTCTCGGGTGAATGACTTCTCTCTGTCAGTTTGTGAATTGTTTTCATATAATTTTAGAAACTTGTCATTTATTTCAGCACTATCGTTTTAAACACATCGAAATTTTTAACTCCATTTTACGTTTTTAAAATGGGACAGAAAAGAAAATTAGTTTTTGAAAGTAATACTCCGGGAAAATTAATGAAACTGTCCGAATTATGTGAACGAGGCTTTAGTAGATAAAACTTAATTAAAATAAAATTAAGAAACAGACTTAACACTTGTAATTTATACAATTTAATGATTATTTCATTGGAGGGGCCATTGGCAAATACATTTAATTTTATAGAAGCTTTTAGGAGGTGGTCATCACGAAAGCAGAGGAGAATTTGCTCAGTTTAAAAAAAATAGAACAGTTTTTACAGTCTGTATTTTTACTTACTTGCCTTTTATGGTTATGATAGTAACTTAAACAACAGTGTTATATCATATTTTTTTATCTATTTGTCTTTTATGGTTGTAATAGTAACTGAAACATTATTGTGCTATTGTATTTCAAAAAGTACATGTACCCTTATATTGTTTAAACATGTATGCAGTAAGAAAATAAATAAATGATTAATATTTATGTGTGTTTTAAGTGCCAACAATTTTTGAAGTATTTATGGCTCAAAATATTTTAAAGTGGCTCAAAAATTTAGTTCTTGGCTCAAGTGTTGGCTAAAAAAAAATTCAACCCAGAGGAAACCCTGTGAATGATCTTCATGTTGTTGATTAATATGCCCATTATGGGCCCTATGATTAGGAAATAAAAATTCTTATTCTAGTACCGAGATGTCCTGATACCCATCATGAGCAGGCCAAACAGCATGACAAAGGCGGATTTCGTCAGGTGTAGAACTTTTCTGTTTAGTCCTGTGTCCCATTAGATTTAGAATTGTAGCTTTAATCAAAACACACATGTAAAAAATTAACTGATTTGTCAACATTTTTAATAAAAAAAAACCTTGGTTTTTACTATCATTGGCATCGACACCATTTTTTCCCACCTTTATGAAGTCTAGTTCCTGCGTCTCGCACAAAAAAAGAGAAAATTTGTACTAAATCTAAACTATGAAAGTTATATCAACTGCACATGTAATACATTATACAGTCAAAATTATTTCATTATCCCCTTACATGTGATTCTGTTTCATACACAAGTTCATATGAATTGACATCCCACAAAAATACTTTTCCATCTTCAGAACCACTACAGCACAAGGTTTGGTCATGAACAAGAGAATCCGATGGTAGTGCAACACATGTCACTTTCTCACGATGTCCACAATACACCCCTTTGTATTTTATTGGCAGAGATGTTGCCTCATAAATGTAAACGTCATGTCTAGCAGCAAATGCAAGCAAACCACTTCGGTTAAAATCTACAGTGTGACTTATGTACCAATTTGGAGATGCTGGAAGTGTCAACAAAGCCATATTCTAGTAGATATTTCTTTATGACTTCAAAGGAAATATTTAAGTTTTAACGCATTGACAACGATTTCAATTTTGGCACGAAAATGCACGTTGGGTTTTAATTATCGGAAGTTGGACGTTTTCGTTTTACGACAACTTTTCTCATATGATTTTTTTGTTTGTTTATTTTTTATAATACAATTTTATTATTATGACATAATATAAAGTCCACAGATATATTTTTACAACTTAAAATATTTGTTTTCTTTGAAATTATGGATTTTTACGACTAACAAACTTACAATGGTCACAAAAACGTTTGGAAAAGTACGATATTTGTATTGTAGGTTTTGAAGCGTTTGTACAGAGATTTAAAAGATGGGCACAAGTTTGAGAAATTGTAAATTGTCAAAAAATCTTGCTTTAATGAATATTCTTTATTTTTTTCAACACATTGTGATAAAGACAAGTACCATGCCAATACACAACATCATCATAAATAATGAAACCCGTTTCAAAAATACAGTACAAGTACAACATTTTGTCAATGACAAATCAGTCAAATGTTCCTATTTTTTTTTTTTACTTTTTCATGTTTTACTTAAAATTATAGGTTCATCATATCAAGATGAAGAAACGAAGTTTTTTTTCTTTTGTGCAACAGATTTGGCTGTTCAAAACTTCTGAATTAATACCTCAACTTTAGTTGCAGTTTTGTTAAAAATTGCATCACATAATGCCTTAATGCCATGGTTGGGTTGAGTTGATTTCAATCGGTACCGGGCCGTTTCACCCCGGAAAGTGATTCGATTCGCCCCACTTAATCGCTATTATATTATAATAGATGAAGTCTTTTTCGACAATTTTTTGGTAATTATTTATTTATTAGTTGTATGCAAAAAAAAATAATAACATAAAAATAAAATCAAAATAATAAAAATATATGATAAACAACGGAGCTAACATCATCATGATGTTATATTATAATATTTAATAATTATTAATCCATTTTTACTAATTAAACTGCAAAAAAATAATAAAGAGAAATTAATTAAAAAATTGAAAATTGTAATTATTTTTATTCTTTGATCTGTCGAATACTAATTCGGCCGCACAATTTACCACACACTATATACCACACAAGAAATCATATACAATTAGAAAATAATGTAAAAACCAACAAACTGTAAGGTTCAGAGACGCTATGTCCGACTTGGTATAAATTTTATTTAAAAAAAGACTAATAGCTACTGGTACAGAATATTTAAAACACTAAACAAACCCTACATCAGCGTTCATGTATAAATAAAAGAACACATGTCACTTACAAAAAAAACAAAAAATAAACAAGCAAAAAACAAATATACAAACAAAAGCAAAAATAAAAACAAACAAACAAAGACAAATATTATAAAAGAATTGGTATTTTGAACGAGTTTATGTTCAGCATGCAGTCTAGAAAATTGCACGAATGGAAATGAAAGATTTTTTTACTAAAAGAATACCAGTTAATAGAAAAAACTATCAACAAGTCATAATGTAACTAGAAAGGTACAAATTACGACCTAGTTATTTATATACTTTTAGAAATAAAAATAAAAGTTTGTGGCTGTAAACTAGAAATAAAAATAAAAGTTTGTGGCTGTAAACTAGAAATAGAATAAAGAATGAATAAAAAAATAACTATCAATGTGTTTCAAAACTATTGAAAAAACACAGATACGACATATGTGCAACATGCAGAAAATAAAGTACCCATGAACATCCAAAATACGAATATTTGCAATGGTATTTTCCACATTTCATTTTTTCAAGCACTATTAATAAATGAGGGCGAAACGACCTGGGTCGAAACGACTCACGGGGCGAAACGACCCGGATTAATTTCAGTCGTGTCATCAAATATTTTCCCACAATCTTCCAGTCAATTACCTCTGCATTTTACATATATTTACATTCTTGGTGTTAGGTTTTCACAAAGTTGCACAAAATCAATAATGAATTTCTCATTTTAAGGACGAAATCTCGAAATAGATGTATTCTTGAATGATAAGAATGTTTATTACCAAATCTTTGTTCATTTCTTTTGAACTAAAACTTTCTGTGTTAACTGCTATGAAATCTACAAAAAAGTATTTAATAATGACTATATATACTTCCAACATTTGACTAAATATTTTGTTTGCATATGTGAGTTCAACTACATGTAGCAATTAAATTAGTACATTTATATTTCATTCCATATTTCAAAGTATGTACTATTTATAGTTCAATATTTGATTTCAACAGTTTGATGACCTATTTATTATGGTCTGCCACGAAGACCATTATTTCGTTGGATGTGCATGACTATTAAATCTGTCATAAGTATCAGTTATGAATTTTTTGTCTAAAGAGTAATGGTCTTTAACCAACAGATTCCACCTTCCTAACTAGTAGTCAGTTAACTACGAGCATTCATTGACCTTGCTATTGTACTGTCCATGTTTATATTGCCATTCATTTTTGTGATAGTAAAATGTATGCTGGGTTTTATTTAGTGGAAGCAAATCTGCAGAGGTTTTTTGTCATTTGTTTACATATGTATTGCCATTGGAGATTCAGTTATCAGGAAGGGAGGGTTGCATTTGGGATCCCATTAATCGGTTTAACCCCACCACATTTTTGTGCCTGTCTCAAACTTGGACCAGGATTTCCAACGACAACGTCATGTGTCGTGGTCTTTTTAGTATTCAGCGAGTTCAGTTAAGATGAGAGGTGATTGTTCGTTTTGTTGATATTGGTGGATTTGTTGACCATCACTGTTTTAAACTTTCTTTTCATAATTTCTTTTGTCTTACTTGATTTACTATGTTTTATGCATGCTTCTTAAAGCACCCAGGGCTTTCAATATTTTTCAAGTGTACCAGTACTTCACTATTTACAGGTGATACTTTTTATTAAAATTGGAAAAATATTCATGAATATCTTATACAACACTTTTTAAAATCAGGAGGTACCAAAGACCATTGTAAGCGGGTAAAAGTACCTGGTACCGCCCCTTATTGAAATGCCTGAGCACCCCTCTCAAATATTCATGTGTTGGAAATATATATGTAATTAAAGGAGATTCTATTTGAGCTAACCCTATACTGTTGAACAGATTCATTGAATTGTGCCGATGTATATCTTACATGTAAATATAATATATTGCAAAATGAAAATATATTGACAAACTAACATAAAAACAAACAAAACAGATTAAAAATGATAAAATATGATGTTGAAACAAAATGATATTTAATTGAAATGACTTATGTTATACTGGCATGACTGGTAACTAAATTGTGAATTAAACATTGAAATACATTGTATATACTCTTGAGTGGAACAGATAATATATCTTAATCTAGCTACTTGTAGTAAATTTATGCACCTTTATATTTTCAGTATTGGTCAGAGTTTTGAAGCAAGGTTTATTACAGACAAGGTATATTTAAAAATCTTTTAAAAACGTAACATTTTAAGTATGAAAATTTAGAAATCTAATTTTATGTGTTTGATGTTGTGTTTATATATTCACGTAAGAGTCCTCATCCATGTCATTGTGCTTATGTTTACCATTATCAGCTGTTGTTTATCAGTAACTCCCAGCCCACTTTACTATAAATAATGACATTTCAATGCGCATATTTCCCGATCAGGCTGATCGGATGTTACGTCTTTAAGTACAAAAGAGCTAACAAACAGTCACTTAAATCTTGAAAAACTGTCAGTTTGATTTAATACTGACAATTTATCGCGTTCAATACTAATTCGGTTGCACAATACGGAAGAAATAATATATATGGTCACATGTCTAAATGCGGATCTTTACCCCCCGATCTTATGATTTTATTAAAGAACGATATGATATGGAATTGTAATAATAAAACAACTTTAAAGTGTCTGATTAAAATCTTGATTGTCAGGTTTACAAGTTTATAATTAGTTCTTAGCATGTTAAAGTTTACCTAATCTGAAGAGTCATGTGAGCTTTTGCCATTACTTTGCATCTGCCGTCTGTTGTCCAAAACTATTAAAAACTATTGACTCACTATTTGGGTACTACAAATACAGCTTATTAACAAATGACTGTTCCAATTAAAGAGAGATATTACAGAGATCCTTGTAGAATAAAAAAAATTTGGGTTGCAAACAAAATAACAAGTCCCACCAGTGCATAAAAAAAATTGGTGAGTCCCAAAAACAAATGGTGAGTCTAGACAAATGATGAGTCCCAAACACAAATGGTGAGTCCCAAACACAAATGGTGAGTCTCAAATACAAATGGTGTGTCTCAAATACAAATGGTAATTCCCAAATACAAATGGTGAGTCTAGACAAATGGTGAGTCCCAAACACAAATGGTGAGTCCCAAATACAAATGGTGAGTCTCCAATACAAATGGTGAGTCTCAAATACATGTGGTGAGTCTCAACTACATGTGGTGAGTCTCAAATACAAATGGTGAGTCCCAAGCACAAATGGTGAGTTTCAAATACAAATGGTGAGTCTCAAATACAAATGGTGAGTCCCAAACACAAATGGTGAGTCCCAAACACAAATGATGAGTCTAGACAAATTGCAAGTATGTTAGAGATTTGAAGCTTTGATTATCCAGAAATCATTGTTATTTAATATATTATAGAACTCGGGTCATTGATAGTAGGATAGCAAGAACCTTCCCATCATCCCCTGTTGTCAGTATATCTGCTGCCAGTTGTACTTCTTCAGTCAACCAATCAACATACAGATTACCAGGATGTAGACATTTTCATACAAGTAGCAGAAAAAATGCTGAATTTGATCCTGAAGACATTAAGAATCCATTCTTTTCAAAAATACCTGAGAATTGGTTGAAATATAATGAAATCGTTTATCCACCACAGAAGCCAGGGGAGCCAAAAAGACCTGCAGTAAGTTTACTTCAATGCTGAATATATATATATATATTAAAGGGCCCGCTGCGGCCATGATTGTTCAGTAGTTGGATTTATTTCTAATGTTGTGCGTTTGAATCTCGCGCAGGCGAGGTGTACTTGATACAACATTATGTGATGTTTGTCACTGACTTGTGACAGGTCAGTGGTTTTCTCTGGGTACTCCGGTTTCTTCCACCAATAAATCTGACCGCCACGATATGACTGAAATATTGTTGAAAGTGGCGTTAAACACCCTAACCCTAACACCTTTAAAGATATGAGTTTGATTCCTGCTTATAACACGTTGTACTGGATACAACTTTATGTGATAAAGTTTATCACATGACTTGCAACAGGTCGGTGGTTTTCTATGGGTACTCTGGTTTCCTTCACCAATAAAACTGATAGCTATGATATAATTTAAATATTGTTGAAAAATGGGGCTAAACATGCATCCATTACTGTAACACTGAAAAATGTTTTAATATATTTAGGTCCATTAAGATGATAGGACCAGACCAAATAAAAACATATTTGGTTCTGGTTACATTTTAATAAAAAGTATGTTGGGGTGGGAAAACATTTCATTTATTTCAAATGTTTTAGTTTGTATGGGGTACTTTGGAATTTTTTGTTTTTGATGGATATCACTTTTTAAAAATCTACAAAAAATATGCAATTAGTTCATAAATATTTGTAGATGTACACATATTTAATGCTCTCTCTGTGCATCTGAAATATGGTTTGATAAGAGGGGTGTCCTTTGTTAGAGGCGACTTATGTACTGTGAAACTTTGGTTGGAAGGGAATTATAATAGGGGAACTCATGTACCTTGAAAACTTATATTATACATGTATATATTACAGGAGGTCGTACATATGAAGAATCATATAAAATACAGTACAGACAAGCTGTGGTACATGGCTATTATGGTACAGTATATTTCACTACTATGATCTCGTCGATAAGCATATTTTATAGACAAAGGGAAATTAAACAACATTTTAATCTTACCTTTCCATGTGAACTATTGTCATTAATTTACATATGTGTCCTCTTTTTAGCTCACCTGACCCTAAGGGAAGGCTGGTCTAGACAACTTAACTGTCTTATCAATTAATATCATGATCATGGTGATAAAGAATTTTTTAAAGCTTATGCTATTATGTTTTCTTTTACAATAAATAGATACAGTGGAACCTGTCTAATCCGACACACCAAGGGACCAGGGAAATGTGTCAGATTGTACAGGATGTCAGAACCTGTCTAATCCGACACACCAAGGGACCAGGGAAATATGTCGGATTGTACAGGATGTCGGAATACTCAAGTTTTATTTATGTTAACAGAACTACTTTGGGACCATAAATTTTTGTCGGATGTCACAGGATGTCGGAAAACTCAGGTGTCGGATTGCACAGGTTCCACTGTACATGTATGACATAATTTCATCATTTACCATGCCAACGCATCTGAGACTGGATGACATTTTACCTAAGCATATATATTCTTCACTTATAAAACCCAGTACAAGCCGACATCATAATATTCATAATTTTTTATGTACAGTGAAACCTGTCTAAACCAAACCCTGACTAAACCAGAATTCCCGTATAAACTTAACTATAAATAAAGTCCCAATGTAGGAAATCTTTGTTAATTATACCCCCGCTCCACTGGAGGGGGGTATACTGTTTTACCTCTGTCCATCCGTCCGTCCAAGATATTTTTCGTCACAATTTTCTCAGCAGCTTTTGATGGCAGAAATCTGATATTTGATCACAAGCTTCATATAGGTATGCCATATTGTGGGAAGCATTTTTGGACCCGTCAGACTCCTACTTCCTGTTTGCCGACTTAGTTGGTTTTTATACACATTGAACATATATGGGGGGTATCATAAGTGAGCATTAGCTCACAGTTCATCTTGTTTATCCTGTATAAATTGAACACCTGTCTATTCTGAACATAAAAGATGGTCCCAAAGAGGTTCGGTTTAGAAAGATTTCACTGTAAAATAAATTGTTCTAACCATAACTGAAATTTCTGTTTTGTTGTTAAATGTTTTCACTGCCTATATTTCAGATTCGTGGAATGACAGTTGATGAAGCAATTAGACAGTTGTCTTTAGCCAAACATAAAGGTGCCCATATTATAAAAGGGGTAAGGAGTTACTAGATCACACTTTATATAATATTTCCCTACTGAGAAGAGCTACTAGTAGCCTCTGGGTGTATGTAATCCTCATGAAATAAGTAAAGAATTAAATAACAATTCCCTACTATAATGAAACCATGACGATGGAATTCTGACAAACTTGATGCAAACTACTAAAGTTAATCCCCTCTCTTATAAGACCACTTCCTCTGCAATAAAAAAAAATGTCTTTATAAGAAGGGTGGCCTCTTTTGAGAGAGACAGTTTGATAGTATTTTACTATCACAGTGCATCTGAAATCTGTCCTGATAAGAGGGGTGGCCTAATTATAAAAGTGAGCCTGTACTGTAATAAATTGACAACAATACTCTCTCTTGTTCTTGTAAAAAGCAGAGGTAAAAGTTTTCCTCTGATTAGTGAACTTCCCTTTTTTTTTTAGCAAAATATTTGGTAATAAGATGTGTCAACCTTGGTCCAACAGCTAAATATAATGAAGGTTTGGACCACTATGGGAGGTTTCATCTTTTTTCATCAGTGAGCAATTTCATCTCATAAAAAATCTCAGACTAGCCTGGATGTGTATTTTTTGTTGAAGTTTGTCCTGTCTGAGATTTTGCTCTTTAGATTTGTTTGTATTATTGTATTTTGTATTTATATCGGGGTCCTATATGGTACCGTGGTATTTAAATTGAAAATATGTCATGAATACATGAAACCATAGAACTTGCGATACCATAGGATTGGACTATATATTTCAGTCAAATTCATGTTTCAAACACAGAATCGCTAATCTAATTTTTAATTCACACATTATTTATTATGTGTTTGCTGGAAGGAAACAGAGAGGAGCAGCACCCTGCCCTTAAAATCGTGTGCCCCTCTGCCCTCTCAGAGCACCCCTGTGTCTCTCTTCATAATTTGCATTTTCCTGTATGCAATTATTAATTAAACAGTTACATCCAAGCCAAGTAATTAGTGTCAACTTTATGAAACTTCATAAATTAATTGAATTTCATATCAATATATATAATATCCATGGTAACAATATGAACAATAGCATAAGTAGTCTGAATTATCTTTTCAACAATAACCTAACACGCTGATGTGATCTTTCCCTGAGCCTCTCCATTTTCAGATCCTAGCTAGAACACTATATTAATAATATTAAATTTAGAATGTGCTCTTACATGTTATTGATCCTGTATTCCTCTCTAACTTACTACTATTCTTTTGATATCGTTGATATACATTCAAGTGAGCTGCTGAATTTACCTGCCGGTAAGCAAATACTTGATTTTTGACAAAAAAATGTCAGATCAATCTATCTATACTCAATGACTCTGGGAATAAAGTTAAAGGAATATTATATAATTGCTTTTCTTAGTAGTTAGTTGGCAGGTCATTGGGTATCTCTGGTTTCCTCCACCAATAAAGCTGATCACCACGATATAACTAAAATATTGCTGAAAGTGGTGCTAAACATCATAACCCTAACCCTAGTAGTTAGTACCTGTAAATGAAAAAAAATTAAAACATATTGCTCATTCCTCAGGGCTAGAGTAGCAAAGAATAAAGATTGGAAAAATGGTAAAAGGAATATTATATCATTGCTTTTCTGAGTAGATGGTAAAATTTAAAAATAATACTACTCATCCCTCTGGGTTAGATTATCAAAATATAATGTTTATTAATATATCATTAGGTTGTATTAGAAGCTCAAGAAATGGCAGTCAAAGAACACAATGTAGAGTTTAAGTCTAACTTATGGGTTGGTAAGTGTAGGATAATTAAGTTTAAGTCTAACTTATGGGTTGGTAAGTGTATGATAACCAAGTTTAAGTCTAACTTATGGGTTGGTAAGTGAAGGATAACTAAAATTAAGTCTAACTTATGGGTTGGTAAGTGTAGGATAACTAAGTTTAAGTCTGACTTATGGGTTGGTAAGTGAAGGATAACTCAGTTTAAGTCTAACTTATGGGTTGGTAAGTGAAGGATAACAAAGTTTAAGTCTAACTTATGTGTTGGTAAGTGAAGGATAACTAAGTTTAAGTCTAACTTATGTGTTGGTAAATGTAGGATAACTAAGTTTAAGTCTAACTTATGGGTTTGCAAGTGAAGGATAACTAAGTTTAATTCGAACTTATGGGTTGTCAAGTGAAGGATAACTAAGTTTAAGTCTAACTTATGGGTTGGTAAGTGTAGGATAACTCAGTTTAAAACTAACTTATGGATTGGTAAGTGTAGGATAACCAAGTTTAAGTCTAACTTATGGGTTGGTAAATGTAGGATAACTAAGTTTAAGTCTAACTTATGGGTTGGTAAGTGAAGGATAACTAAGTTTAAGTCTAAGTTATAGGTTGGTAAGTGAAGGATAACTAAGTTTAAGTCTAGCTTATGGGTTGGTAAGTGAAGGATAACTAAGTTTAAGTCTAACTTATGGATTGGTAAGTGAAGGATAACTCAGTTTAAGTCTAACTTATGGGTTGGTAAGTGTAGGATAACTCACTTTAAGTCTAACTTATGGATTGGTAAGTGAAGGATAACTAAGTTTAAGTATAACTTATGGGCTGGTAAGTGTAGGATAACTAATTTTAAGTCTAACTTATGGGTCAGTAAGTAAAGGATAAATAAGTTTAAGTCTAACTTATGAGTCGGTAAGTGGAGGATAACTAAGTTTAAGTCTAACTTACGGGTTGGTAAGTGAAGGATAACTAAGTTTAAGTCTAACTTATGGGTTGGTAAGTGTAGGATAACTAAGTTTAAGTCTGACTTATGGGTTGGTAAGTGTAGAATAACTAAGTTTAAGTCTAACTTATGGGTTGGTAAGTGAAGGATAATTACATTGATTTCAATAACTATACCAGCATTTGAAGGAGAGGTCTTTCGTATGAATTAGTAAGAAAGGATATGAATGTAAATGAACTTGAGAGACTATCATTCATCACACTTAGAAACAAATTAAAGTGTTTTATTCCTGTTAAACATTATGGTAGAGTCTTCAACAATGAGCATAACTTGTACCCTAAAATGAGTGTAAAATAGCCCCAAACATGCCACGATATTACTGAAATATTGTTAAAAGTGGAGTTGAACACCATAAACCAAACCAAAAAGCATCAAACACAAATTTGACAGCCTTCCAATGTTTGATGACCACATCTGACCACATGTTTAGACTGTCAAATTTATGTTTGAAACCGGTGCAAAGGTCAAGTTTGAAACAGATGTAAAGGTCAAGTTTGAAACAGGTGTAAAGGTCAAGTTTGAAACAGGTGTAAAGGTCTAGTTTGAAACAGGTGTAAAGGTCAAGTTTGAAACAGGTGTAACGGTCAAGTTTGAAACAGGTGTAAAGGTCTAGTTTGAAACAGGTGTAAAGGTCAAGTTTGAAACAGATGTAAAGGTTAAGTTTGAAACAAATTTGAAGGGAAAATTTGGCCATGCAAGGACACATTTGGTCACCAATTTTGAAATCTAGTTGCATGTAATTTTTACCTGCTATATCATTTTACCTGTTTATTCCAAACAAAATATGTATTGCACAACTTCTTAATGATTAGGGTTTTGGTGTTTAATGCCACTTTCAACAATATTTCAGTTATATCGTGGCAGTCAGTTTTATTAATGGAGGATACTGGAGAAAACCACAGACCATAAAAATCCACTTCAATATTGTATGTATGTGGTATATAGCTTTATATAAAGTAAAACTTGTATTAAGAGGTTCGTCCTGAATATAGCTGAAAAATTGCTCGATGGTCATTAAACACCTATCAATCAATCAACCAATCAATGTATTAAGAGGTCACTTTTGGAACAAAAAAAAAGTGGTGTTTTAAAAGAGGTTCAATTCATATGAATTTTTTATGTCAGGACAAGAAAAAAATGACCTCTTAATATAGATGACTGCATGGGGAGGTTTAACTGTATATTTAATGTAAAATTGTACGATTATTTTATCTTGATTGTTTTCTCTTTTATTGCAGAAAATACAAATGTTCAGAGAGGCAAAGTTATAAAGGGCTCGAGAAAGCAGGCAAGAAGAAGAGCCGGAGTCATCCATTATCGTTACACACATTTCTTTATACGATTACGAGAGGGAAAACCACCAAAACACTATTACCCTCCACCAGAGACAGGATATGAAAAGATGGAAAATTATATAAAAACCCAAAGAAATCGAAGAATTATATTATCCTTATAAAGATACAAAGTACAGTTTTAAAAGTTTTATTTTTTCGTTTTTTATTCAGTCACCTAAAACAGCATCCCCTATGTGATGGTGTAAAAAGTCTTTTTGCCATCTGTCATGCTTGTTTTTGTATATACAAAGAAAACAATTGAAGTACTGATTTGTAATCCTCAGAATTTTCATTGTGTAGTTCCTTTTCATTGTTTTTTTAATCAAAATGTTACAGGCAATAATTTCAGAAAGTATTACATAAATTGTCAGAAAATACCAAATTTATTTGGAAAAGCTTTAGAAACAGGAAGAATGAGGCTCGCTTTTCTGGCCTGTTTCCCAGCCAGAGCAAATACAATTTATATTTACTGACTATGTAGTATTCTGCAATGTCAAAAAGCCAAAAATAACTCTGAAAATAGCAAAAACAAGTATTGTTCTAATACTGGTGAAGGTTTGGCCCTTGATTATTTTTGCTGGTTTCTGACCATTATCCCAATTTTTAGACCTGACATGCAATTTTAAAATGAGCTAAGTCTGCTTTAGATATATATTATACAGGGCCAGTTTAGTTTTGTGGTATTTTCCTTCAATATTGTCATTCATGAGCTCTATATGCTATCAATTGAAAGGAATCATCTTCAAAGATTTTCAAGCATTGCATTAGCTTCAGTGTCATATTTTTTATTAGTTTTTTTTTAACAACTTTAAAAGTATTAAAAATAAGCTTTTCTTGTAGACAATACAGATTAGACAATGATTTAAGGGTTTAGAGTTTTGACTAGATAAGTGGTATCTGTTGCTTCTTCCCTAAGATGCAAAATTAAGGAATAAAAACAAAGACTGGTTCACTGGGAATCAGGATAATATGTCTGAGTGGAGCGACATGTCTACCCATGGACTATAATAATCCAACTAAATCTGTTGGTACATTATCATTTGTCAATGACTTGTGACAGGTCAGTGGTTTTCTCCAGGTACTCCTGTTTCGTCAACCAAAAAAACTGACCACCACGATATAACTGAAATATTGTTGAAAGTGGCATTGAGCACCACAACCCCTAACCCCTATCTCATCAAAATGTAATTTGTTCTTGCCATGATATAGCCGAAACATGATTGCTCGTTTGGTGTTAAAACAATGTTCACTCACTCCTAATTAAGTCATGGTGTGTCATCTGGATCATTATCCCTGTTCCTTTCCCTCCATTTGTATGTGGTTTTTTGGGTTCAATAGTTTGGCTATTGACCATTCATTTGATCTCTTCATACAACTCTTACCAGATATTTTCATCGGCACGTTTATGTCTTAAGATGTTGACAACAGCATCTGCTTCTGTGGTTGCTTTATCTGAGAACATGCTTAAAACAAAAGGCCAGTAAAGTTTCCTGAATAATATAAATGTACGGTTTCCGGTATTCTGTCACTAGTATATCACTATAACTATACAAAGGGTCATCAAAATATATATATATATATTACTGAATAATAAAAGTAAATTTGGAATATACAAAAAATGAGTCTTAACACCACATTGCCAACCACGAAAACACAACCCAGAGAAAAAATAATAATGCATGCTGTGCATTGATATTACTCATGTAACCTAGTCAGTGGCACGCACAAGGGGCAGAGGAGGCCATCACAAGACATCTAGATGTCATTGACCCTAGTCTGAGTGTAAGCAGAACTGGCAGATACACATGACATTGGCTTATTAAATTACTCATACCCGGTAGGTAAAAATATGATAATTTATGAGAAAGAATGAACGGTCAATCTGCAACTTGTGGTACCATAAAGTTTAAGATGCAGACACCAACTTTCATTCCACAAAAATCCAAAGCAGAAAACAACAACAGTAATTATTGAATGTCAATAAATCTATAGATATAAAAATGACACTCCTTGTGGCAAAGGGATCCGGAGGGGGCTATAGTGTTTAACACCAATTTCAACAATGCATGTATTTCAGTTGTATCATGGTGGTCAGTTTTATCGGTGAAGGAAACCGGAGTACCTGGAGAAAACCACTGACCTGACGAAAGTCACTGACAAACTTTATCACATAATGTTGTATCGAGTACACCTAGCCAAGAGCGAGATTCGAACTCAAAACTTTAGTGGTGACAGGCAATGATTGCATAGGTAGATGTAAATCCAATTAGCATACGGCCACGACGGCCCCACATGACAAGCACAGATGATGAAAAAATGTGATAATGTAAATTCTATGAAATTATACAACAGATGCAGATATATGAATTATTCGCACACTCGTGGAAATCACAAAACTTTAAAACCATCAAGCGCAGCGAATTGTGACAAATTTGGCTTGATAATAAACATTTCCCAAGACATCAGCTACAGTGTGGGAGAGGAGCCAAGAAAAACTGCTTGCAAAATTATCAAATAATGAATTATTTGTCATCCAAACTGTAACTGTTTGTCCTGAAATTCATATATTACCATTAGTATGTCGTAAATTGATTGCTAAACAATTTGTGTGAAAAATCAAGATTTTATGCAAAAAATCATATATTCACCCACCCCCC
>MJUT01002591.1:322379-336104 GCA_002080005.1 Gigantidas platifrons
AATATAGATATATTTCCTTGAAGACGATTGGTTCATTTTAACCGTATGCATAGTTATAAGTAAATATAGATATATTTCCTTGAAGACGATTGGTTCATTTTAATCGTATGCATAGTTATAAGTAAATATAGATATATTTCCTTGAAGACGATTGGTTCATTTTAACCGAAGACATAGTAAGAAGTAAAGATTGATGTATTTCCTGGAAAATGATTGGTTCATTTTAACCGTAGACGCAGATATAAGTAAAGACAGATGCTTTTTTCTTGAAGATGATTGGGTCATTTTAACAGTAGATATAATAAAACAACTACAATATTTGCATTTACATATGATCGACCAAAACTTTGTAAGTATGTTTTAATAAAATATATAAAATGTGTTTAATTTTATTTATCATTTCGAGTATAGGTGCTGTTTGTTATTTTTGGTTCGTATTCTTGAGAACAATATATTACGTGGAACTATTTGGGGTATTTCAACATAACTTTGTCAGCAGGTCAGTTTGTTCTGATAGATTTGCATTTTGACATGATCAACTTTGCATGCTGGAAAATTGATTATGCTACGCCAGTCAATTTTCACAGTACTAACATACGGAAACGACAGTCCACGGATAGAAACACAATGTATGTCTCCGCTCGGACATATTATCCAAATTCCAAGCCAAAGCATTTGTTTTTACTCTCCTTTTGTATACTAAACAGAGAAGCAGCAAATATACCATTAATTTCGTTTGTCCCAACCTGCATCCAGCCAACAATATTCATCAGTCGAAGTGAGCACCAAGGCGGTTTTATTGAAACAAGATTATTCGTGGACAAAGAAAGTCTACCATACACATCAGAACTGGTTTGAACTTTTTGTGGGGAGTTCGTGTTATCAGCACGGACATGGTTTATTAAATATATACCGGTATATGTTTGAAATATATAGTTTCTAAATAAAATAATTTATCAAACGAAGGTCCCTCGTGCATAACTAACCTTAGCCGAATTTGCATATCCTGTTTAGGCCCCCTGGTTAATATGCATGCTCACAAAGGCTTATTGTCAAGTTATTGGAAAGCCAATTAAAAAAATAATTATGAGCCAGTAAACCAAAGAGCCTAAACAAGGAAGCCAAATTCAGCTAAGTAGTTATTGACTGTTGTGTTACATCAGTGAGTAGTTATTGACTGTTGTGTTACATCTGTGAGTAGTTATTGACTGTTGTGTTACATCAGTGAGTAGTTATTGACTGTTGTGTTACATCAGTGAGTAGTTATTGACTGTTGTGTTACATCAGTGAGTAGTTATTGACTGCTGTGTTACATCAGTGAGTAGTCGAGTGTAGCCATATTCATGAAATTAGCAGTGTGGTTTAATTACATGATCTAGCGCACTCGAGGCGTGCATGCTAAACATTACACTGCCGATGCGGTTAAAGATGTTTAGAAGTATGCTTAATGATTACCAATAATCTTCACACCCAGGGATTTCTGATTGTGAGGTTGAAATCTGCTCTCCAAAACTTTTGGATTAGCGTGAAGCACTAAAAGGAACTGCATAAACATTAAAAAAAATCGAAGGAACAACCAAGGAATGGCCATTTCAGAGATATTGACACACAAAGAAGACGAACAAAACATAGAAGAAGATAAATGAGGAACACGTTCCTATCTAAAAACCGGGAGTGAACCCAGGTGCTCATGAGGGGTAAACAGTACCAGCCTTTTATAAGACCCAGGTGCTCGTGAGGGGTAAACAGTACCAGCCTCTTATAAGACCCATGTTCTCGTGAGGGGTAAACAGTACCAGCCTTTTATAAGACCCATGTGCTCGTGAGGGGTAAACAGTACCAGCCTCTTATAAGACCCATGTGCTCGTGAGGGGTAAACAGTACCAGCCTCTTATAAGACCCATGTGCTCGTGAGGAGTAAACAGTACCAGCCTCTTATAAGACCCAGGTGCTCATGAGGGGTAAACAGTACCAGCCTCTTATAAGACCCATGTTCTCGTGAGGGGTAAATAGTACCAGCCTCTTATAAGACCCATGTGCTCGTGAGGGGTAAATAGTACCAGCCTTTTATAATACCCAGGTGCTCGTGAGGGGTAAACAGTACCAGCCTCTTATAAAACCCAGGTGCTCGTGAGGGGTAAACCTAGTACCAGTCTCTTATAATACACCCGATATTCATAGTCAAGACATGTTGGAGACCACTTTACACAAATAAATACAATATAACAAATAAGACATCAGATCTACAAACAAATACGAGTGAAGACTAACAAAATCTATGTTATGCAGAAATCACAACACGGAACTAAGAACGTAAAGCTATATGATAGGACAAAACGTTGGACACCACTATGCGCAAACAAACACAATAAAATTAGAGTTCCCCTACAAACAACTGCGGATACAAACGAACCGAACACCGTTTTATGTGGAAATCGTTACGTTCGGACATCACAACACGGAACTAAGAACGTAGAAACATATGTCTCCCATTATTACGACGCTTTAGCTCCGCTGAACCAGTGGTGGAAAAATCTGTAATCCCCTAGAGGATTAAAATGTCTCGTGCCTTTCCCCGCATTAATTTCAAATTTTGTGTTAGATAATGGGAGAAACAAATTCTCCTTTAGTTGCCCATGAGGGTTACGATATTTCTCCACTCTCGAGAGTTAAATTTAAAATTTTACTCTCTTGAGTAGCGAAATATCGTAACCCACGGGCAACTGAAGGAGAATCTATATTTAATAGGACAACATGGAGTTAGCAAATGCTATCTTGACGAGGATGATAATGTGTGCTTCGTACTAGAAATAGTAAAAATATTGAATATTGATTTATGAGTTTGGAATTTCCTTTTGGAAGATTGCTCTGTGTTCGGTAATTTTGTTATTACCCTTATTTTCAAACTTAGCCATTAATTCGCTTGCCCACTGCGGCGTACCTGAAGATGTTTGGGGAGTTGAACAGGGTAAATACGGTAATCCCATCTGCAATTGCTGGGTCGGAGAAGTAACAAATGACGACCCTATCATAGGTATAGGCATAGGCACAGTATTATTCATATTGTTCATGCTTATTAAAGGGTGATTGTTCATAGCAGTACTGTTCATAAAACGTTGTTGTGTTTGCTGCGAATTCATAGTAATGGCGTACAAATCAACCGTGTGCGGTTTGGCGTCACTCTTACTTTTGTTTTTTGTTCTTTTCTTCTTTTTCGGGGTTTGAATAGAATCTTGTTTTGATGCCATTGAAATGTCATTTAGCCTTGGAACCTGTTTTTACCGCTCATAATTCCATAAATCCGATTGAATTTTACATTTTTACAGGATCCAAGGTAAGCATCCGCTGCACAATCAGGGGCAAATAACTCAATCCATTAACTTACTATCTCTTTAAATACATACTACAGGCTCATTAACTTACTTTATTTCTTTAATGACATGCTACAGGCTCATTAACTTACTATCTCTTTACATTATCTCATTACAAAAACTGGCTTAATCCATTTATTGAAATTGTGAAATGTTGTGTCGATTGTATGATATGGTTTAAAATTGATAAAAGCATTATGTTTAATAATACAGATTTATATGTTTGTGCTATATATATGCCTCCCGATAAAAACGTTTTTTATCGTAAATATGATTGTGATGTGTTTGATATACTACAAGAAGAAATAGAACTTTTTAGTAATATTGGAACAGTAGCGGTGATAGGTGACTTAAATGGCCGTGTTGGTCTAGAACCAGATTTTATAATAGGTGATGCTATAGACAAACAATTACAAGATAATATTTCATTCATTGATTATAATAATGACAATACTTTGAAAGAGAGACAATCCGAAGACAATAAAGCGCCGAACAGTTTTGGACAATGTATTTTGCAGTTGTGTAGGTCCTCGGGTTTACGCATTTGTAATGGAAGATTTGGTCAAGACAGTAATAAAATAACATTTAATAATAAGAATGGATGCAGTGTAATTGACTATTTGTTAATTTCACAAAATGATATATTTAATATTGTTAGTAATTTTTCTGTTGGAATGTTTAACAGTTTTTCATGTCATGCACCTCTTAATGTTGATTTTTTTCTAAAAGATAATACGCTGAAAAATGACCAATGTACATGTAGTAATCGTGTGTGCAATATATTTAGGTGGAATGAAGGGTGCGAAGATGAGGTCAGAAATAATTTGGTGATAAATACTCAAATGTTTGAAGATTTATTGACTAATATGGACGAAAATAGCGATGTAGATAACTGTGTAGACAATTTGAATAAACATTTGTCCGATATTTTTGAAGGCTATACTAAATCTGAGATAAACTTTCAGAAACATTGTGATTTATGCGAGGTTACTAATAGAAAATTCAGTGCCAAGAATGATAAACCGTGGTTTACAGATGAATGTAAAACGTTATACAATGAGTATCAACGTTCAATTGATAGTTTTAATAAGTACCGATCTAACGATAACAGACTTATTTTAAACATAGCCAAACAGAGGTACAAACGTTTAGAGAATAAGTTAAAGAGACAATATAAAAACCAAAGTGGAAATATGCTATCTGCATTGAGAAGGAAAAACCCGAAACGATTTTACAAAAAAATTCAAAAAACGTAAAAACGTGTGGTACATAACATTACACTGGAAGAGTTTGAAGAACATTTCAAAAATCTAATTTCAAAAGAGAACGTACAAGACGACAATCATTTAACTCCGGAAGCTGTATATGAGGAACTTGACTCTCCATTTACGGAAGCTGAGTTAGATTCGTGTATATAAAACCTGAAGAGGGACAAATCGACAGGTTTCGATAATATAATGAACGAATATATAATAATGAGTGGAGATTTGATTAAACCTGTACTATGCAAACTGTTTAACCATATTTTAAGTACTGGTGATTTTCCGGAATTATGGGTGAAGAGTATTGTAATTCCGATATTCAAAAAAGGACAAACTAATGACCCCGGTAACTATCGTGGGATCTCGCTTGTATCGCACGTTGGTAAACTTTTCACGTCAATGATCAATGCCAGGCTAACCAAGTGGAGTGGGAAGAACAACATACTCACAGACGCACAGTTTGGATTTCGACCCGGATACGGTACAACTGATGCCATCTTCGCACTCCATTCATTGATATCAAAATCATTAAAACGAGGTAAAAGGTTTTACTGTTGTTTTATAGACTATACAAAGGCTTTTGATATTGTTTCACATATAAAATTATGGTTACGTTTAGTTAGATGTGGTATAACTAGTAAATTATTGAATGTTATTAAATCGATGTATTCAAAATTGAAGTGTTGTGTAAAGTTAGATGGAATTTTTTCTAATTTTTTCCAAAGTAATGTTGGACTGATGCAATGGGAATCATTGTCCCCCTTTTTATACTCTATGTATGGAAATGATATGAAAGTTGAACTTCTAAATCAAGGTTGTCAGCCTTATGAGTTAAAAATGCTTAATTTATATTTACTGATGTATGCAGATGATACGGTTTTATTTAGTGAAAACATTGCAGATTTGCAAAAAATGATAGATTGTGTAAACTTGTATTCTAGTGAATATGATTTGAATATAAATTTGTTAAAAACAAAGGTTGTAGTTTTCAGAAATAGAGGACAAGTAAAGGATGATGAGGAGTGGTTTTTAAATGGTGAAAAATTAGATTTATGTAATGATTTCATTTATCTTGGAGTGTTATTTTATTACAATGGAAATTTTGTACATACTCAAAAAATGTTAGCAAACCAGGGCAGAAAAGCCTTGTTTTGTCTATGTAGCAAATTACATGATGATTATTTTAACCATGAAACTTTGTTATCATTGTTCGATACATATATGTGTCAAGTATTTTAAGTTATGGCTCTGAAGTGTGGGGATTTCATAAAGCAGATGAAATTGAAAAAGTTCATATGAGCTTTTTAAAGCGCATCTTGAAAGTAAAAAAAATCTACTATGAATTTTATGGTGTATTCTGAGTTGGGTAGATACCCTTTATATATGGATAGATATTGTAGAATACTTAAAATTGGCTTAAGCTATTAAATACTAATAATTGTATTTTGAAATGTTGTTACGATGATATGTTAGAAAGATCTGTTGTCAAACCAAATGATAAGCAAAACTGGGCTTGTAGAATTAGAGATATATTATTTCAATATGGATTTCAAGATGTATGGTTATATCAAGGTGTAACAAATGTAGATATATTTTTACACGAATTCAAAGAAAGAATGAAAGGCAGTTTTGTTAGTGAGACGAATGCTTGTTTTAATGATTCACCCAAGGGTGTTTTTTACAGATATATTTATGAGTCAAATACTTTGCAATATTATTTGTGCAATTCAGTCAATTATATGTATAAACCAATTATTTGTAAATATCGTTTATGTTCTCATAGTTTAAATATAGAAACTGGTAGATTTTATAATATTGAGAGAAGTTTGAGATTTTGTAATGAATGTGATACCCAAGTTATTGAAGATGAATTTCATTTTATTCTTGAATGTAAAAAATATGTTGTTATTAGAAAACATTATATCAAGCTTTATTATTGGAAAAGGCCATCTAGTTACAAACTTGTTCAGCTATTGTCTGTTCATAATGTGAAAGAACTTAATAATCTAGCAAAATATGTGTTTCTTGCTGAAAAACTTCGTAATTCTTAGAATATCTAATTAATGTCATTCTCCGCTGTAATGTACTGAAATTAACTGTACAGTATAATGTATTTAATTTGATCAAATGATATATGATCTATATAAATGTATGCCGATTTTTACTGATGTATTATATATTATTGTCAAATGTTATTTCTATAAGCTGTATTGCTTCTTGAATAAAGAGATATATATTAATTACAAGCTACAGACTCAACAACTTATTATCTATTTAATTACATGCTACAGGCTCATTAACTTACTATCACTTTAATTACATGCTAGAGAATCATTAACTTACTATCTCTTTAATAACATGATACAGACTCATTAACTTACTATCTCTTTAATGACATGCTACAGACGCATTAACTTACTAGCTCTTTAATAGAATGTCACAAACTCATTAACTTACTATCTCTTTAATTAAATGATACAGGTTCATTCACCTGCTATCTCTTTAATTACATGCTGCAGACTTACCATCTCTTTAATAATACAAAAAATGTAATAATAATAATAAATAATAATAAACTTATTTATTTAAGTGTCACATATTGATTGTCATAAAAAATCTACATAACATATAATATTTACACATAAAACAATCAATAACCAGCCAAAAAATCTGACTTATGAGACACTAACAATATAAAACTTTATACATTAATTAGCATAGTTAAAAATCTATTTAAATCAGTTTGAAAATTCTATAAAACTTTTGTCAAAAATAAAAATTCATAGCTAAAAATTTACTTTAATATATATATTTATCATATTGTCCAACCATAAACTTCTAAAAACCTTTATAAAAATTCTGATATCAACAAATTGGTTAACAAATTTACTGTGAAAATAATTTTCTACGAAAGTAAAATTTATTTAATATTTTGCAAAAATAGTGCTGGATATCAAGACAAGTCATCATTTTCACAAATTTGGTATCAATGTCAAGTGAATGAAAATTGTGAGCAAATTTTGAAATTTCAAAAAACAGATTGTATCTCAAATCGTCATACAAATTGCACTCCATGAGAAAATGTTTTTCATTCTCCACACGTCCTGAGTTGCATTACACACGTAGTCTATCATCCACGGTGACCGGCGGCCTGGAGTACCTGACTGTCTCATAGGCTAGCGGGAGAGAGCCGGACCGAAACAGGGCCATAGTCCGTCTTTCAAATCGAGACATATTTTGAAGCACATAAGGCGCACTTTTAACATCATGTTTATAAAGTCTATATGTACGCAGTTTGTTTCCGTTTTGGCCATTACGTCTATCGTTAAAAAGTTCTCTGTACCATTCAGTATTGTCCAGATGTATAAGTTTTTCGGAAACCGTTTTCATAACAGACTTTGTAGAAAATGACAGATTATATATTGTTTCTCTAACATTTAACGTGTCAACAATCTTGTCCACTTCAAACGCCCAAACTTTTCTCCTTCTTGAAATCCACGTGTAAATGTTATAAGAAAGTCTATGGTCTTCAGAACGTAAAATTCTACATAATAGTCTACAAACATTCATACGCTGCTTAGTGTAACAGGATGTCCATCCCATGTCTCCACGAGATGATACATTGGACGTATGTTTTCCAACTGATAAAAAGTATTTACATGCTCTGTTTTGTACAGATGAAATGACACTAAATTTTTTGATTCCCCACACACCGGTACCGTACATCAATATAGGTTCTATCATGGATGTATATAATTTATTGTATACTTTATATGTCATTCCTCCAGCAATATTAACTTTAGTCATTAAATTGCCTAACGCACGGCTGGCGGCTTTAGCAAGTTCTTTTGCATTTTTATTGAACGTTAAATGTTCATCCATCCAGACACCAAGATATTTATACGATTCACAATAGTCTAGAGTATTTTCAGGGCATTGAAAAATGAATTCGGATCTTGCAAATGACTGTGGTCGAAAATGCATAACTTTGGTTTTATTCACATTAATAGAGAGTTTCCATGTCGTACACCAATTAGATACTAGTATATCTAACATACGTTGAAGACTGTTTTCATCGGGAGCAATTAACGCTATGTCATCAACATAAAGAAGTAAACTGAGACAAAAATCATCAAATGGCACTCCACAATTTAGAGAATTGATACGATCTGCTAAGTCATTTATGTAAACTGAAAATAATTTATGGGACAGTATGCACCCCTCTTTTACTCCGGCCTCCACATTGAACCACGGCGTAAGATCGTTGTTGACGCGAACTGTACATTTCACTTCATTATACAAAGACTGGATTGCTGTCAAAATTTTTCCACGCACACCAATCCGCTGAAGTTTATACCAAAGTAAATTGTGCTTCACCGTGTCAAAGGCTTTGCGCATGTCCACGAAACACACATATGATGATTATTTGGATATTTTGCGATAATTTAAAATAGCATAAAGTGAGTGTATATATTCCTCGCAACTTCGTCCACGACGAAACCCATTTTGCTCATCACATAAAATGTTATTATTTTCAAGACAAGAACTCAATCGATGATTCAAAATGTTATAGTAAATTTTGCAAGGTACCGATATTAAGGTTATTCCACGGTAATTTAGCGGCTGTTTATCACCATCCGAACCTTGTTTGAAAATTGAATTAATTATTCCATTATTCCACTGACCTGGAACTTTTCCCAGATTAAAACATCCACTTATTATTTGAAATCATAAATTAACAGCCACATCGTTCTGCAGAACCTCGGCAGGAATGTCGTCTATTCCTGCTGCTTTTCTTAATTTAGCACGCAACACGGCCTGTAATACTTCATCTCTGGTAATTGATCCGCTTAACAAAGATACATCAATTTAAATTCTGAATTATCAAGTCCAATGTCTCGAGTACCATTCCGTTGGAATAAAGTATGAACGTCGCTTTTCCATTTATTTAACACATCATTTTTGTACGTAATTATGCTTCCATCAGGGTCCACTACGGCTAACGGGATGCAATTCTGTCTCTTGTTTGCTATGCCAATGCTATAGACTTCCAGAAATCATGCTGATTTATTTCACTTAATTTATTCTCAATATTTTGTCGCTCTTGAGCTTGAAATTGTCTCTTATATTTTCTATTTGTACGATCAAAAGTTTTCCGCGGAATACAATATTCTTCATTTAGTTTGCGTGTCATACTGTTCGCACCAGTAAAACGTAGCCATATCTTTTCCGACTCACAAACTTTCTTCCACTGGAATGATCAATTTTCGTTCCAATATGGTTTGGAACGTAGTTTCCTACGATTATCCTGACGTGAACTTTCGATAACTTATTCTCCATTTCACTTTTGACTAATAACTGGAACTCATTATATGCATTTTGTACATCTTTGGATATTTCCAGATAGTTTTCAATTTTCTGAATAGCTTCAAATAATTGCACTTGAATTTCTTCATTAACTAAAAAATCATTAGGAATCGATGAAATATTATATTTTCGCTTGTAATTATTTTGTATTTCCTGTAAATTTGAACATAGATCGACAGAAAATTTGATATCACAATACAATAATGAATGATCCGGTAAACTATCTGGAATATGAGCAATGACATTTGAAATAGTAGACATTGAGACGATTTTAAAATCAGTAATACATTCCATTTCCTCACAAGGAACACATATATAATCTACCACCGATTTTTCAGAAGTCGAAATACATGTAAATTCGTTATCCTGAAAACGACCGTTTAACATTCCGTGATTTACATCACTTAAGAAATTCACAAATACATCTTCATGGTGGTTTTCTATATAATCTATAACATTTCGTGGTTTCACTAAATCCACCCCTTCAATATAATCAGTATTAACTCCTACACCGCAAATATAAATCTTTTCTTTATGTTGGCAAGAATAAATTTGGTGTAATAAACTTTGAAAAACTATCTCCGAATCCATGGGTCTACACGTGTCAGCTGGGGGTAAGTAGCGTACAACTACATAAAAGTGACATTTTGAAAACCTTGCTGCGAATTCTAACCACAATATTCCTTCTATATCCTCATCAATAATTTTAACATCAAATGTATTCAATAATTCCTTTTTCACAAACACACCTACCCCTGCTGAGCCTCTTGTCGCTCTTTTGTGAATATACTTTCTATTACTTCCATAAAATCTAAAACCTTCGGCACACAAATATTCTTCTCCGCGTGAAAATGTCTCATATATGCCTAGGATGTCACAATTAGAATAATTGAAAACCTTATTGCGAAAAATAGATTTATCGTTCACTTTAGTAGACCTAACCCTGCAATTCCAGACTCCAAGCTGCAGTACATCCTATGTATGTTTAGGTATAAGTCGACTTCCTGCGAACATGTAGTTCTTTTCCTTGTCCAGTTCTTTCAGGACAGTTCTGACGTCGTTTTGACAGTTCCTGATCTCTGTCGGCATATCATTTTCAATGTAAACACGGTCATATTGCCTACTACTCTTCAATTTAGCTTTGTTATTCATAATTTCCTTTTTCTCATCAAATGTATCTGCTTCCACAACAACTACACCTGGATATTTCCCTCTACTTTCTTTCCTTGAAGCCCTTTTTATTTGTACATTAGCAAGTCCTAAGCCATCTCGCAATAATCCTTGAACTTTGTTCTTTGTCAGGTCTGACTCATTTTTCTCGCGTTCATTATATTCAAGATTCTTTATAATGAATTTATTGGGCACATTGTCAGTACTGTTTCTATGATTATCAACAACCTGTTTCTCTATGCTTTCTATTTTGCTCTTCATGCCATCAAGCTCCTGCTTAGCTTCAGTTTTCACTTCACTTATTTTTTTCTTCATTTTATTGTCTATCATATTGGAAATTTTTCCCAACAGCTTTTTCGAAACTCTTTCTTCAAAATTTGTAATCCACTGATACGTTTTTCAAGTTTTTCGCTCATATTTGTAAAGTTTGAGGATAACTGAAGAATCAAACCCTCAACTCTGTTTGGATGTTCAACACTCGATATGCTTGCATCAAAATTTGATTTCTTCAATTCTGACCCAGAATCATGTACATAGTGTGTCATTTGATCAGATAATTGACATTTTCTTTCTGATGAAGATGCTACACAATAGTTTAAAGTACTTACAGGCACATGTCCTTGATTCACCATTGTATTGTTTATAAACTGACCGTGAACGTATCAACAGAGGTATGGATATCCCAGCTATATGTTAACAGTATCTTGTTTTATCGTAGAAACACCATGATCTTCTTTATCACATCATTTAATACAATTGTCATAAAACAAAGATATTCATATTAAAACATCCCACAATATTCCATACCAGGATGATATTAATCCATTTCATGAGGGAGAGGGTGTGGTGAGAGCTATACCAGGACGATATTACTCAAAGTCATAGGGTAGAGGGGTGGAGTTAGGGCTATACGAGGATGATATTACTCCAAATCGGGGGAGAGAGGTGTGATGAGCGCTAAACCAGGATGATATTACTCCGAATCATGAGGGAGAGGATTGTCGTGCGAGCTATGCCAGATTAATGTTACTTCAAATCATCATGGGGAAGGGATTGTGAGAGCTATACCAGGTTGATATTACTCCAAATCACGAGGGAGAGGAGTGTGGTGATAGCTATACCAGGTTGATATTACTCCAAATCATGGGGAGAGGGTTGTGAGAACTATGCCAGGTTGATATTACTCCAAATCATGAGGGAGAGGGAGTTTTGAGAGCTATGCCAGGATGATATTACTCCAAATCATGAGGCAGAGGGTTGTCGTGAGAGCTATACCAGGTTGCGATTACTCCAAATAATGAAGAACAGGATTGTCATGAGAGCTATACCAGGTTAATCTGACTTCAAATCATGAGGGAGAGGATTGTCATGAGAGCTACACCAGGTTGATATTACTCCAACTCATGAAGTGGGGGTTCTGAGAGCTATGCCAGGGTGATATTACTCCAAATCATGGGGAAGGGGTTGAGAGAGCTATACCAGGGTGATAATATTCAAAATCATGGGTGAGAGGGTTGTCGTGAGAGCTATTCCAGGTTGATATTACATGTACTACAAATCGTTCGGAGGGGATTGTGAGAGCTATACCAGGGTGATACTACTCCAAATCATGGTGGAGAGGGTTATCGTGAGAGCTGTAAGAGGATGATATTACTCCAAATCATGAGGCAGAAGGGTGTCGTGAGAGCTATATCAAAATGATATTGCTCCAATTGATTGGGGAGAGGTGGCGGGAGAGCTGTATCAGGTTGATATTACTCCAAATCATGGGGAGACGGTTGTGGTGAAAGCTATACCTGCATGATATTAATCCAAATCATGAGGGAGAGGGGTGTTGTGAGAGCTATGCCAGGAAAACATCCCACAATATTCCATACCAGGATGATATTAATCCAATTCATGAGGGAGAGGGTGTGGTGAGAGCTATACCAGGACGATATTACTCACAGTCAAAGGGTAGAGTTGTGGGTTAGGGCTATACGTGGATGATATTACTCCAAATCAGGGGGAGAGAGGTGTGAAGAGAGCTATACTAGGATGACATTACTCCAAATCATGATGGAGAGAATTGTTGTCACAGCTATGCCAGGTTTATATTATTCCAAATCATGATGGAGATGGTTGTCGTGAGAGCTATACCAGATTAATCTTACTCTAAATCATGGGGAAGGTGTGGTGAGAGCTATACCAGGTTGATATTACTTCAAACATGAGGGTAAGTGTTGTCGTGAGAACTACAAATGTATACCAGGCTGATATTACTCCAAATCATGAGGGAGAGGGTTGTCGTGAGAGCTATACCAGGTTGAGATTACTCCAAATAATGAGGGACAGGATTGTCATGAGAGCTATGCCAGATTAATCTTACTTCAAATCATGAGGGAGAGGATTGTCATGAGAGCTACACCAGGTTAATATTACTCCAAATCATGAGGGAAAGGGTTGTCATGAGAGCTATACCAGATTAATCTTACTCCAACGTTGATATTACTCCAACTCATGAAGAGGGGGTTCTGAGAGCTATGCCAGGGTGATATTACTCCAAATCATGGGGA
>MJUT01002591.1:348005-369207 GCA_002080005.1 Gigantidas platifrons
CAATAGGAACTTTTAATTAATTTTTTTTATCCAATTTTGATTTTCTAAATTTGAATTTTTTTTTATTTTTCTTCTAATTTTAATGGGTTATTGTTTGGCCATTAAAACATTGCCATTTTATTTCGAAAAGGAGTCTAAAAGGGGTTCAAATTCTGACATTAAAATACAAGCAATATATAGAATTCAACTGAAATATATTGGGTACTATGGACAGTTCCAGTAAATGAAAAAAACAAAACAAAACAAGTAAACCTTTGAAAATGCCATGAACACATGAAAACGGTAATGTTGTGTCTGTTATATACATGCACCATACTTATTGCATTAAATAAGATACCTACATTTTTATTGTCATCACTGCATCGGGTCAATACACCTACTGATGGACTTTTATTTCCAGAGGGTAACATGCGACTAGTAATCAGTGTATCTTCACTGACATGATTCTCGATGGAAACATCCGGCCAGTAGTCGGTATTTCGTCACTGACATGGTTGCCGTGGGTAACATCCGACTGGTAGTCAGTATTGCGTCACTGACATGATTCCCGAGGGTAACATCCGGCTGGTAGTCGGTATTTTGTCACTGAAATGATTCCCGATGGTAGCATCCGGTTGATAGTCGGTATTTCGTCACTGACATGATTCTCGAAGGTAACATCCGTCCAGTAGTCAGTGTTTGGTTACTGACATGATTTCCGAGGATAATATCGGATTTTATAGGAGAATACTTCATAAGTTTGTTTAGCTTGTGTCTTATCCGTTTTGAACAAATGAAATATGCTTAAACTAACACATCTGACCAGTTTCTTTACTGATATGGTTCCCGAAGGTAGCATCAGACCAGTTGTCAGTGTTTCTTCACTGACATGATTTCCGAGGGCAACATCCAACTAATTGTCAGTGCTTCGTCACTGACATGATTCCCGAGGGTAACATCCAACCAGTAGTCAGTGTTTCTTCACTGATATGATTCCCGAGAGTAGCATCCGACTAATTGTCAGTGTTTCGTCACTACCATGATTCTCGAGGGTAACAACCGACTAATTGTCAGTGTTTCGTCACTACCATGATTCCCGAGGGTAACATCCGACTAATTGTCAGGGTTTCGTCACTGGAATGATTCCTACGGATATATCCGACCAGTAGTCAGTGTTTCGTCACTACTATGAGTCATTGTGGTACATCCGACCAGTAGTCAGTGATTCCTCACTACTATGAGTCATTAGGATACAGTCGACCAGTATTCAGTATTTCCTCGCTACTATGAGTCAATAAAGCACATCCGACCAGTAGTCAGTGTTTCCTCACTACTATGAGTCATGAAGGTACATCCGACCAGTAGCCAGAGTTTACTCACTACTATGAGTCATTAAGGTACATCCGACCAGTAGTCAGTGTTTCCTCACTACCATTAATCCTGAGGGTACATTCGACCAGTAGTCAGTGTTTCCTCACTGACATGATTCCCGTGTCAGTGGTTCTTCACTGACATGATTTATAGGACATAGTTATGTTTCAGCACTTCTAGGGAAGACGTATTGTTTTCGTCTTGACTGTCCGTTCGTCACGAAAGTGTGCACCTAGTACTAATACTACATTTTAAAATGGAAATTGCGAACGTGCTTATATTTTACAGTAATGTAATGTATAAAGAAGGGTAAATGCTTGGGAAATATTTTATAAGAAGTCAAAATGGCCGAATGGCGGCAACTTTAATGGCATGCTATCAACGTTTTTTGTATTTGGACATCTGTAAGTGCAAGGTGGTTTGCGATCTTTAGCTTATTGTGTTCGACTCCCGCTCAGGCGAGGTGTTCTCGATACAACATTATGTGATCAAGTTTGTCAGTGACCTACGGTAAGTCGGTGGTTTTCTCCAGGTACTTCGGTTTCCTCCGCCAGTAAAGCTAATCGGTATGATATAACTGAAATATTGTTGGCAGTGGCGTTAATTACCATAAAATCTAAACCTGGCTTGTATTCAGATCAATACGGTGATATCAATGATTGCATGGTGATAAAAATATATTAGACAGCATGGATGTTACTTTTGAAATAAGTCTTATTTTAATGTAACTTTTTTATTCTGTCTTCTCGCATAAAATGTTGTTATAATTTTCTTCCAATGATCAGTAATATTCCAATGGTTTTAACATATTCATATTTTGTCATGGTTATAATGGTATCGTCCGTTTGATTAAATATGTTTGTTGAATAAATAAGAAAGGAAGAAAATACTTTGACGAATGTGACCCTACAAGTACCGTGACTTTTGTTGTTTGAAACGTTTTTTCTGTGTTTTATAGGTGCCAAAATCAATCACAAAGGAGACGAGGAAACAGACATTGGCTTTTCGTATATGTTTACACCTCCGGAAGAACTTCGTAAAAAGCATAGATATGCTGCAGATCCACTTTTAGCTGCAATACAGCGCCGTCATCCAAAAGTTTTCTCTTCATTAATTTTACATGGAGCGAATATAGACATCAAACTATATAATAACGTAACAGCTTTACATGTTGCCTGTAGTAAAGGAACACTAGACATGGTGAAGACACTTGTAAATAACGGTTCTTGTATAAATGCTGAAACATATTCTGGACAAACACCTCTTTTCTATTGTTTAAGGAGTGTTCCTTTACATACTGACTCACGCGTGTATCCCATATACAGGGATGGTATTGGTTGTTGTTCACTGGCAACTTATGAAGACAATATTCAGGAGGGAAATGATATCATGGAATATTTAATCAAACAGGGCGCAACTTTGAGTTGTAAGGATGATAGTGGTAGAACACCACTTGAACATTCAATGATGACATATAGGACTTCCTCTACTTTTATTTTATTAAAATATGGAGGACAAATATCTGGTGAACATTTAGATACATTTCCATGGAATCTTCACAGTTGCGATGGAGACATACCAGATCAGATTCCAAATGTACACTTATTTCGACTTCTCTTGATGAGTAACTTTGAATTCAGGAAATTTTTACCTGTCTATTTAGGAAAATTACGAAACTTGAAATCAACTGAATCATTCTTATCATTTTTGAAAGAGGTTGAACAACCTTTGTCCCTCAAGAACCAATGTCGTATATCTATACGTAATATGATATCTACGGATACAGGAGTACAATTTATCAGATCTATAGATACTATAGGTCTTCCGAAATTGCTTCAAGGGTTTTTAATGTTTGACGACTATGACAAATCCGTACGTCTGCCAGCTGAATTCCGACTACAAAATTAGATTCATAGAAAAACATTGGGATACCCAAATATATGTGGAATATTATCAAATATAAGATAATAATATGCTTATTAATATTTATGTACCATACTTCCATATGAATGAATAGTCTACCTTCTTAGTAGGTGAAAATAGTCCTTACCAGTGAGACTCCTTCTTTATTAAGTGCTAGTCTTCCTCCTTAGTTACTAGTATTAAGTACCAGTATCTTCCATACTTATTAAGTGCCAGTATCTTACTTACTTTTGAGGTACCAGTATGCTCCTTACTTATAAATTCCAGTATCTTCCTTACTTATTAAGTACTAGTAGCTTCCTTACTTATTAAGTACCAGTATCTTCTTTACTTATTAAGTACCAGTTTCTTCCTTACTTATTAAGTACCAGTATCCTCCTTGCTCATTAAGTACCAGCATCTTTCTTACTTATTAAGTGCCAGTATCTTCCTTACTTTTGAACTACCAGTGTGTTTCTTACTTATAAATATGAGTATCTTCCTTAGTTATGCAGTACTAGTATCTTCCTTTCTTATTAAGTACCAGTATGTTCCTTACTCATTCAGTACCAGTATTTTCCTTACTTATTAAGTACTAGCATCTTTCTTACTTATTAAGTACTAATATCTTCCTTACTTATTAAGTACCAGTATCTTCCTTACTTATTAAGTACCAATATCTTCCTTACTTATTAAGTACCAGTATCTTCCTTACTTATTAAGTACCAATATCTTCCTTACTTATTACGCACAAGTATCTTCCTTACCTATAGTGTACTAGTATTCCTCTTTACTTCTGAAATATCAGTCTTCCGTCTTACTTGTGAGAATAATCATTTCATAGACGTGTGCAATATAATTGCAGAGCATACGATATCAATAAAAACAAAAAACACCGTTTATAACATAGCAATATCTATTGTATGACAAAGGATGTGTAGAAAACATTAATGTGTTCTTAAAGATTATGTCAATGAAATCCTTGTTCAATAGTGTACAGTGATAACTGTTGTAATATACCTTCATAATTATATACATGTATTTTTATCTTGGCGTATCTTGTCATTGTCATATGTTATAATAAACTTGCATACTAAGCATTATATATATATATATAATATATGGATATGTACATATTAAATATAAATTTACAACATATTAGATCTTCATTATTCCACTCGTTTCTCCAAAAATATAATATATGGATATGTACATATTAAATATAAATTTACAACATATTAGATCTTCATTATTCCACTCGTTTCTCCAAAAATCTTTATTTAACAATTATTATTACATTACTATTCTAAACTAATCAAAAGCCATACTCAATGCCGGGAAATATAAAATGTAATTACATTAAGGTTTGGTTGATTGCTTGGTTGATGGTTTGGCTTTATCTCAGTTGTATTCTGACGGTCAGTTTTATTGGTGGAGGAAACCGAAGTACCAAGTGAAAACAACCGACCTGTCGCAAGTCACTGACAAACTGTATCACATAATGTTGCATTGAATAAATATTGTGTAGTAAAATCTTATATTTAGTGCGTACGATGACTTTTTAGGAATAACGTTCATCAAGAAAACACTGAACATCGACAGATTGGACAGCCAAATAATTTGAAAGTGTTTGGGAGCAATATGTGTAGGCTCGTCGCTGATTGGTTATTAGAAATATGACATCTGACATGACTCAATATGTCAGTGGACTGTCGGATAGAACAAATGAAATCAAAGCCAACAAACACGTGATGTTCAATAAGCTGTTAGAAGAAACGTTTGGTAAGACATGAAAACATGTGTGTACAATGTATGTTGGTATGTGGGCAGCACACAAGTAAAACAAATAACAATAAGCAGTAAAAACTTAACTAAATTCATATTTGATTCAGTGTTGATTTGTTCAAAGCTATTGTACAACCGAACTTGACGTGCAGAGATTATTTCGTCTTGTTCTTCAGACAATTGTGAGGATACTAAAGGGGTACGTACAAGCCGCAATACGAAGACGGACAAACAACATCACGACGAAATGGAAAAACACAAAAGGTTAAACAATGATCTACAAAACACTACACAGAAAATTAAAGATCGAGCAACACGTACCTCACTTTAAAACCGTGGATGAACTCAGGTGATCCGGAAGGCTAAGTAGTTCCGGTTTCGCATTGGACAACGTCGTGTTACTCTTGTTATAAACCCGGTTATAAGTCATTAACTTGGGAACAGAGTTTTATTTACTTTGTTGTTTTGACGACCAGCCTATGCTAACATGAGAAAGAGTAGTAGAACATTATTCTGTTACATCTATTTTCAAAGAAAAGATCGCCTCGCCTTTTGTTCTAAGAGGATATTTACTTTGAAAATCACTTTAGAGAATCTAGTGTATATTAACTTTATGTTAGGTTAGGAAAGATCGGTACAGTAGATGTTGTCCACTCGTCCTTTCAATAACGTTATATAACCAAGATAACAACTTTCATAGACCAGAGTATGATTTATCGAAGAAAAGCTTGACGGTACTAACGAGGTAATCAGAAGCCGTAAATAAAAAAAAGACAGACCACACAAAGACCAAACGAAAAAGGTCAAAAGACAAGCAACGATGTATAAAACTTTACGATGTTCGGTTCGTCTTTACCTTCAGTTGTTTGTAAGAGGGCCCATGTCTTATTTGCGTTATTTGTGTTTTGTTGTGTTTGTTTCGATTGTCCGTATAGTGGTGTCCAACTCATATTGTGTTGTGTTGTGTTTTATTTTTCTTCTTTTCTTCGTCTTGTGTACCTTATGTTGATGTTTGTCTCGATTGTCCTTTTTTGATTTTCCCTTCAAGTATTTTCTAACGTTTATTTACATAGAAAACTATAGATCGAGTAACACGAACCCCACTAAAAGCTTGGGGTGAACTCATGTGGTACCTTTGTCACTATGCGTGTCAACAATACTTTTTTTCACACCTGCTTGTAAATTATTATGTCCACAAGTTCAAGGTCTTTCGCTATCCCCAAGAACATAGCCTAGACTTCAAAACCGCCGCACTAATGCCCAAGCCATTTTAATTTATAGTCTACCTGATCAATTAGTTTGAAGATCGTTATACAGTGTCTGTCTCATAGAAGACTCTGTGTGTATTATCTTAATCTCTTTCTTATCATTTACCTCTCTTACAAGATTACTAAATTAGATATCCACGTTTTTATTACTATACTTTCACATATGACCATTGCTCTTAATAACACGACGGGTACCAGATGTGAAGCAGGATAAATCCTTTTTCTTTCGAAGCACATGATTTCTTCTCCATTTTCTCTTATTCAAGTATTTTCTATCGTTTATTTACATAGAAAACTATAGATCGAGTAACACGAACCCTACGAAAAACTTGGGGTGAACTCATGTGCTACCTTTGTCACTATGCGTGTCAACAATACTTTTTTCACACCTGATTGTAAATTATTATGTCCACAAGTTCAAGGTCTTTAGCTGTCTCCAAGACATCGCTAGACTTCAAGCCTCCACTAATGCCCAAACCTGGATCATCACCTGCATATGTTTAAATTATAACTTCAAACCGCTGTTTATTCATCGATTTTTCGCTAAGAAAAATACTCATATATTAACTAAAATTGATTTTCGTTGTCACTTGAATACTACAATCAATCATCTAATCAATCAAACTATTCAGGCTGCATTTTGTTATTCCATTTTGATTTATAGTCTACCTGATCAAAATTAGTTTGAAGATTGTTATACAGTGTCTGTCTCATAGAAGACTCTGTGTGTATTATCTTAATCTCTTTCCTTCCCATTTACCTCACTTACAAGATTACTGAATTAGATATCCACGTTTTTATTACTAGACTTTCCTATATGACCATTATTCTTAATAACACGATGGGTACCAGATGTGAAGCAGGAGAAATCCTTATTATATTGAAGCACATGAGTTCTTCTCCATTTGATATTGGTCAATGTTGCTAACTTTCAGTTTTCTGAGTTGGTCAATGTTTATTATTGTTTGTCTGTTTTGTTTTTCTTTCTCTTTTTTTTGGGGATATAATGATTTTTAGAGTCTTAAAATATTGTCTTTTAAAACATAAAAAGAATCGAATGCTTGAAATGATGTCTTAATGATATATGTATGGATTTGCTTGATAAAATGTCTCAAAAATAGCTTTAAATTTCATCACGAGTTATCTCCCTTTGCCGTGTCTTTCGCAACAAAAATTATTGCTGTGCATATTTCAACATTATTCTGTAGTATACATATTAATGGGGGTTTTAACGGTAAATCAGTAGTACAAGAGAACATGTATACAAACAAGAAGTCATGTAGATAAAAGAGGAGCACTGGGATTGGCTTACTGACGAATATCTATCATTACGACTACTAAACGATAGGACAATTTCGACTTGACTGGCCACAACGACCACTTCTAACAAGTTGTTATTTATTATGAGTAACACAAACGTAAATATCTTATTTAGTGCGCACGACGCATGTCTGGAATTACATTTATCAGGTACGCTCATAGCCAATAAATATAAAAGTCTTTGGGAGCAAGTAAACAGAAAGTCGTAGATACGACAGAAAAAATGGGTTAAGGTCACCTATGGGTTAAGGTCACCTATGGATTAAGGTCATCTATGCCGGAGGAAGATTGACCTTAGCTTTAAATAGTAACTAAATATCAAATAAATTTATCTTATAAATCATCAAGTATAAAAGGACAAACAACGATCTACAAAACATACATATAAAACTAAAGATCGAGTAACACGAACCCCACTAAAAAACAGGGGGTGAACTCTGGTGCGCTGGTTAGCAGTGCCTGCTCCACTAGGGTGCCGTCGTGTTAATCTAGTTACAAACCCGGAAATAAGTCGTGAATGAGGAAACGACCGGGAAGTGTTTACGACAAGTGGAACATATCCGTGGTCTTTTGTGACACAGATATTGCATAACGGTCAAGCAAGTCATGGTGGCGACCGCACAATTTTCGAAGTGCTGACTTCAACTTTACAACAAGGAACCCTTGGTTCAGTAGCTTCCTTGTTAGCAGCAACCCTCTATCAAGTAAATCCTGATATGAACCACAAGCTCTGGAATATCGTATCATTTGAGAGATACATACTCCATATGCAGGTGCTGCTGGAATGTTGCAACATATAAATGGAAAGTTCACAATGAGAGAATTGAAATAATATCTTTTGTCGTAAAGTTTCGTTCTTAACCGTCCATCACTGTCGATTTCGAGGTGTAGGTCAAGGTATGAAGCAGACCTATCTGTATCTGTGGCATCCTTTATTTCAAGCTCAATGGGATAGATGCGATCAACCTCTGAGATTCATAATTCACGAGCAGAGATATCGGTCAAGAGATTATAATAATTTGATGCGGGTTGTCTTCTAATTGCAAGTAGCGTGAAACTCTGTATGCACATGGTCCTCGTTTACTGCCCTCTCTATTGAATGATTAGCTGATTGATTGATAATTGTTTAACGTCCAGCGATCACACTTTTGACTGGAACTGAAAACATAAGGAGAGTTGGGTGGGCACGACATGAAATAGTTTTTTCTTTGTAGCAGCTATAATACACCTACACTTATTTTCGAAATCTACAAAAGATATCTTTAGCGTGCAGAAAGCATGGTACTCGCCAAACATGTTACATACTACCCGGTCTAAAGGTTGGTTGTAGTTCAATATGGTTTTCGTCAAGCAAAGCCATCAGACGTTGGTTTTAAAGGCCTTACACGACGTAACAAAGAAATGAAGCTCTATATTTCTATTCTTTATGGTTCCCTTGGCTGAATATCTAATGAAAAAAAAAGTTAAGAAAAGGTCGAACGATACGATTTAAAATGACTTTTGTCGAGCGAGTGAGTGAGTGGGTGAAGACTGTTTAACGCCAAAGGAGCAATTTGTCAGATAAATCATGGCTAAAGTGTGTTGCTTTCGATTAGATGATTATCATATCTTCTTTGTACTATACCAACAACCTTAGTTCGATTGTTATATTGCTTGCTCACTGAAATAACACTCCACTGGTAGACATGTCGTGTCACTGTCGCTACACTCGGGCACATTATCCCGATTCCTAACCAGCCAGTCTATTTCTCTTCAATGATTCATGATTAGAGGAGAAGCAAGACATACAATTTCTAAGAATCTTTGGCTTGACTCTACCTGGGCTCGCACCCATGGCACTCATGATCTACCACATCCTAGGCGGGTACATTTTTAGAAGTTATTCAATTATTATAAAATGGGGGTTGCATACTTCCGAGTTAATAATGTTAATTCCACCTTATATAAGAATGCTGTCTTCTAATTGGTTGATAAAAGGGGTATTTTTTTTTACCAATCCTTAGTTTTTTCCGCCTTTTCCCCATCGGAGGAGTATATGTCCTTGGGAATTCCATATAGCGTGGTATTTGTCTAGATAAATACCACGGTATTAGGCAAATACTCCGCTCGTAGGAAAAATCCCTTCTTTAAATCGTTTATGATGTCACGGATGTAAATCCGAATTACTCGGGTTTCTTCTTCCAACCAAAGTAAAGAAAAATGACAGACGACAGTGTCAGCCATTATTTTGAATTGTACAGGGTTAATTTGAATGGTGTGAAAAAAACAATGAATGCTTCCTTGGTTCCAATCTACAATGCTGCTTGCATGCCAGTTTTACTGATTGTTAAATATTCGGCGGAATTAAACAAATATATCCGGTTAGTGAGGGTTATTTGCGAAAAATACCGGTTTCGAGGACAGAAAATAATTGCCTCTTCTCTCAACCAGTATTTTTCACAAATAACCCTCACAAACAGGATATATTTGTTAATTCCACCTTATATATGAATGTTCTCTTCTGATTGGTTGATGAAATGGGTATTTTTACCAATCTCTAGTTTTTTCCGCTTTATCCCCATCGGCGTGGTACTTGCCAATGGGAATTCCCTTTAGCGTGGTAGTTGCCTAAGCAAATACCACGGTATTATAGGCAAATACCCCGCCCTAGACGAAATCCCTTCTTTAAATTGTTTATGACGTAACGGATATATTTCGAATTACTCGGGTTTCATCTTTCAACCAACGCTAAAGTAAAGAAAATGACAGACGACAGTGTCAGCCGTAATGTTTGATATCGTTGAAATGTATATATTTGAGATTGATTTGAAATTTTTTTTGCATGTTGTATGTTAAAGCAAAACCGTGATTTATTCTATTTTTGAGTTTGTTCCAGAAATTCGGGTCGGGGTATTTGCCTCTCCTCTCAACCGGTATTTTTCGCAAATAACCCTCACTAACAGGATAAATTTGTATAATAATATGTATTTTAAACTGTGTTGATAAAATATAAAAAGTGCACGAATGTTACTTGGCAGATTTGTTTAAAATATTTCAGTCACAACTGTGTCATTCTAATGAAACGTCAGATAGGCCATTAATATCTAAATATTTAGGGGAGAATCTTGAATGAAAATTATATAAAAAAAAAATCAATTTCACCGTTAGAATATCAGTATTATTACAATGTTGAAAGTCAAAAACACGACCACTTTACAATATTGTATTTGAAGATACACAATATCTCGTTAAAAATCAACCAGGTATAAACAAACAATTAGTGCTGCTGTACTTCCTGATATGAAATAACAGGGGACATTACCAGATTGTTATAATGGTTGGACGAGATTCACACAGATATTAACAGGTTTGTGATCAATATATATATTATTTAATTAGAAGATGAAGCTAAAAGTAAAAAAAAGTAAAGTTCAGAAATAAACAAATATACAACGCATGTGTCATCCGCAAGTTCAAAAAATGTGTTACAAAGTGCTGTCAATCTCCCTTCATGTATTAGACAACTGTACAACTGATCCTAATGAGCCTGTATTTGTTAAGAGTCGTCGTTAGGGCCCATTGCAGGGGTTATTGTTGCTCAATTTTGGTTGTCTGTGATTGTCAACGTTTATTATTGTTTGTCTGACGCTCTCTTCGTTCAATTGTTTTTTGGGGGCGGTGTGGGGTGGGAGGGGCATGTGCTTGTACTCCTATATTGATATAATGATTCTTAGAGCCTTAGAATTTTGTCTTTTAAAACCTGACAAAAACAATTTTGAATGCTTCAAATGATGTCCTAAGGAAGATATATTGATTTGTTTGATAAAATGTCTCAAAATAGCTTCAAATTCCATTTCATCAAGTGTTATCTCCCTTGTACCATGTATTTCTCGACAACATTATTACTGTACATTTTTTCATCGTTTTTCTGTAGTATACATATTAATGAGGTTTCTATGGTTAAATCAGAAGTACAAGAGGACAAGTATATATACAAGAAATCTAGTAGGTTAAAGGGGATCACTGGGATTGACTTACTGAAGAATGTCTATCATTACGACTACTAAACGGTCTGATAATTTTGCATTGACGGGCCACAATGGCCACTTCTAACAAGTTGTTATTTATTAGGAGTTTAGAAAACGTAAATATCTAAATTAGTGCACACGACACATTTCTTGAATTACATTCATCGTATACGTTCATTGTCAAAAGATTGGAAAGAAAGTCTTTGGGAGAAAGTAGACCGAAAGTCGCAGATACGAATTCCAAAATGGACTAAGATCACCTATGGGCTAAGGTCACCTATGGGCTAAGGTCACATATGGACTGAGGTCATCTATGGGTTAAGGTCACCTATGGGTTAAGGTCACCTATGGGCTAAGGTCACCTATGGACTAAGGTCACCTATGGGCTGAGGTCACCAATGGGCTAATGTCATCTATGGGTTAAGGTCACCTATGGCCTGAGGTCATCAATGGGTTAAGGTCACCTATGGGCTAAGGTCACCTATGGGTTAAGGTCACCTATAGGCTGAGGTCATATAATGCCCAAACCAGGATCGTCACCTGCATATGCTTAGATTATAACTTCAAACCGCAGTTTATTCATCGATTTTCCGCTAAGAAAAATACTCAGAGATTAACTAAAATTGATATTCATTGTCATTTGAATACTACAATCAATCATCTAATCAGTGACACTTTTCAGACTACACTTTGTTATTTCATTTTAGTTTATAGTCTACCTGGTGAATTGGTTTGAAGATCGTTATACAGTGTCTGTCTCATAGAAGACTCTGTGTGTATTATCTTAATCTCTTTCCTTCTCATTTACTTCACTTACAAGATTACTAAATTAGATATCCACGTTTTTATTACTAGACTTTCCTATATGACCATTACTCTTAATAACACGACGGGTACCAGATGTGAAGCAGGAGAAATCCTTATTATCTCGAAGCACATGAGTTCTTCTCCATTTAATATTGGTCATTGTTGCTAAATTTCAGTTTTCTGTGTTGGTCAATGTTTATTATTGTTTGTCTGTTTTTCTTTCTCTTTTTTCATGGGATATAATGATTTTTAGAGTCTTAAAATATTGTCTTTTAAAACATAAAAAGAATCGAATGCTTGAAATGATGTCTTCATGATATATGTATGGATTTGCTTGATAAAATGTATCAAACATAGCTTTAAATTTCATCAAGAGCTATCTCCCTTGTGCCGTGTCTTTCTCAACAAAATTTAATGCTGTACATATTTCAACATTATTCTCTAGTATACATATTAATGGGGGTTTGAACGTTAAATCAGCAGTACAAGAGAACATGTATACAAACAAGTAATCATGTATATTAAAGAGGACCACTGGGATTTACTTACTGACGAATGTCTATCATTACGACTACTAAAAGATAGGATAATTTTGCCTTGGCTGACCACAACGACCACTTCTAACAAGTTGTTATTTATTATGAGTAACACAAACGTAAATATCTAATTTAGTGCGCACAACGCATGTCTGGAATTTCATCTATCAGGTACGCTCTTAGCCAATAAAATATAAAAGTCTTTGGGAGCAAGTAAACAGAGAGTCGTAGATACGACAGACAAAATGGTCTAAGGTCACCTATGGGTTAAGGTCACCTATGGGTTAAGGTCACCTATGGGTTAAGGTCATTAATGCCTGAGGAAGATTGACCTTAGTTTTAATAGTAAATGTAAATTTCAAACAAATTTATCTAATAAATCATTCTGTGCTGAAGCAATGGCTACTGAGTAGATGATACCCTCTTGAATTCATAATTCACGAGCAGAGATATCGACCAAGTGATAGTAAAAATTTGATCAGGGTTCTTTTTTACTTGCAAGGAGCGCGGAATTCTCTAATCTGATCCTCGTTTACTACCTTCTCAATTGATTGGTTGATGAACTGATTGATTGATTATTGTTTAGCGTCCAGCGAGCAGTATTTCAGCTCTGTTCATAATATATAGACTATTTAGAAATGGGGAAAGGGATGGGGCAACCTGGTCAACGATTTTTGACTGCAAATGACAAACTATGGAGAGTTAGGTAGGGACGAACAGAAATTGTTTTTGTAGCGGTTTTAAAATGATCTACCACATTTTAGGCGAGTACATGTTTAGAAGTTATTCAATTATTATAAAATGGGGCTTGTATACTTTTGTGTTAATAATGTATATGTATTTTAAACTGTGCTGATAAAATATAATCAATACACGAATGTTACTTTGTAGATTTTTTTTTATATTTCAGTCACAACTGTGTCAATCTAATGAAACGTCAGATAGGCCATTATTATTTAGATCTTTAGGGGAGAATCTTGAATGAAAATTATATTAAAAAACACATCAATTTTCACCGTTAGAATATCAGTATTATTACAAAGTTGAAAGTCAAAAACACGACCACTTTACAATATTGTATTTGAAGATACACGATATCTCGTTAAAAATCAACCAGGTATAAAACAAAATTAGTGCTGCTCTACTTTCCGATATAAAATAACACAGAAGGACATCAGATTGTTAAAATAGTTGGACGAGATTAACAGGTTTGTGATCAATATATATTTTTTAATTAGAAGATGAAGCTAAAAGGCAAATAACAGTAAAGTTCAAAAATTGTGTTACATATATACATATACGCAGTTTCCTCAACAGTATTGATCGAATGACTAGTATTAAAATAGTCAGTAGACTGTAACATGAACATATAAATAAGTGATAGCTATTTAATTTTTGTCTTGATCACAGGGTATATTAACAGGGTCCGGTTTTTACGTTGTCTACGCAGTAAAACGCATTCGAAAGGGAATGTCGTCTGGTTGTGAGGAACGATTAGCTAAATTCATAACTCCCTATTAGAACATAACGTTATTGAGTGCTATTAAGCTCCTTTCATGTATAAGACAACTGCATAGCTGATCCTGATGAACCAGTATTTGGTAGCAGTCGTCGTTGGGGGTCCATTATAAGGGTGCATTAGATCCCCAACCTCCTGTGACACAACCTCCGCCTATATGTCATGACTTCAGCTGAAATACGGCTCATGAGGCGTTAAGCAACAGTCAATCAATCAATAATCCCAGAACCATTATAGTGTGTGTGTGTGTTTGTGTGTGCGCTCTTTTTTCATGCTGCAAGGTTTACGACAAGTACAAGAATTAATTGAGAGCAAACAATGGCGGTGTAATTATTTTATTAACAAGTGATATAAAAAGTATAGTTAGTCCGTTCTCCTATTCAGATCGAATATGATCGGTTTAGATTCAAAGTTGCTGTTTTCATTAATATATCTTAAACAGAATACGTGTAACGTGTCTAATAGGATGGAAAACTGTACTGGTCTTTTGTACCGAAAGGCACCTTCGTGGTCGTGATCGTTACCTATGTAATCAGTGCTTTTCACCACGAAAATGGTGAGTTCGAATCTCGCTCATGGCGATATGCACTCGATACAACAATATGTGATAAAGTTTTCAGTAACTTGCGGTAGGTCGTAGATTTCATCGGGTTTTCCGGTTTCCTCCACCAATAAAACAGACCGCCGCAATACAGCTGAAATGTGGTTGAAAGTGGCGTTAAATACCATAACCCTAGCCTTCTGTACCGAAAGCGAATCCTAATCAACTGGAGCTAAAGGATATCTCCACTATATCAAATAACAGAAGGGTCATTTATGATGACAACATTATAACGTTACGACGTCTGTCTGTATCAAAATTATTTCTGCTATACCCACGAATATACATATTGTGATTATACGTTAATAGAGACCGGAACCTGTATTCTTTACACACAAAATTGATATAGTAACGCATCTGTGCACACCTGACATGCATATATTTGTAATTTAATGACTGCTTCATTGTTACAAGGAAGAGATATGTTCTCATGTGATGTTTAATAAGTTATGAGGTTTAATATTTTCTTTAAAGAATGACTAAGATATATCGTTATTATTATTTTTGTTAGCAAATAAATCATATTTTATCTTTCATATTCGATTTATAAATATACTGTCATTTTAATTGCTGTGGAAAACCGGAGTACCCGTAGAAAATCACTAACATACCGCAAGTCACAGACAAAATCTTTGTTCGAGTACACCTCGATCGGAGCGGTAATCGAACTTACCACTTTAGTAGGAATACGGTTCGAGTTATTGGTGCTTATTTACTTTTAGCAAATGTTAGTTATTTCGTAACTACAAGACTGAGAGGATGTAAAAGACTGGACAGGTATTACGAACCGACTGTTGAAGTCATCATCAATTTCGGCCAATGGAAGGTGTAAGTCTGGAAACCTGTACAGTTGATGTAGGTATCTAGACAGGAACCCAGTTTAACGTTGCTTGGTTTGTGATCAAATGTCGATAGGAACTGGTTACATAGGCAGATGAAAATAATATCTATCATAAGAAAACAACACACGACGAACCCTATAAAATGTAAGAACCACATCTAATCATTCGTCACATTCCTCCCTCCTTTCTTTACATATGTTTGATATTGTTGAGCTTATTATCGTTCTTTACAACTAGGTGGTGTTAAACACCATAACCGTAATAACAGAATCTCTCGCCAAATAACGTAATACCCAACAATCGCTCAGATATATAACGTAGAGTAGTTGTAATAACATTTATCAGATAGTCCAGGCTAAGGAGACCTCATCACTTTGATCTAGTGGTCTTTTAATCGATTCGTTGAATATATGAATTATGTATTAATATGTATTAATATAAAAACATTTGTATTAACATAATTCTAATATGATTTACACAATTAGAAATCCTTTACTCTGATTGGGTATAAGCCCTTATGGAGGAGGGTTTTTTGTCAGATTATTTTCGAGAGACAATTTTCATCCGGCTACTTTTTTCGTAATGTAAACAAAATGGCGGCTTGGATTCTCGATAATAAAAAAAGATAAAAGAAACAATGTTTATTGTTAATAATCGACATTTATTGTTAGATATGAAATAAAAAATAAATGCCAATAAAAAAGCATTTATTTATTCATTAGCCCCAATGTGGTGGACTACATTTCAGCTGTGTCGATTCCACTCTATATTCATGCGCGACACACATCAATGGAATGTATGTGTGCGTACTGGGGATTCCCAAAGGTAAATTGTCAAAACAAATGAAAAAACATACTTAGTTACAGAATTATAAGGATTAAACGCATTTTTCCGGAGTTTATTGATGTATAGCCTGGACCAAGTCAATCACAAACTTACATAAAAGTCCTTCGGATTTTTATTTGTTTGTGAGTGAATTTGCAAACCTACGTAAATTGAGTGAATTGGTCCAGGCTATACATCAATAAACTCCGGAAAAAATGCTTTAATCCTATAATAAAAACATTTCAAATGCACAAATAACGTGCGTGTACTGGTTGTAGTACTGATAAAACTTTGTGATAAGTTATAATTGTTATGCTAATAAATACAAGGTTAAATATATGTAGATATATATACATGTACATCTGGGATAAGTTATTTGTGAAGAGAACTGTATCTATGACATTTAATAAATATGATACGTGCCAAAGTCCAGCTTACAATATCTTATCATTCATGTTGAATCGTGCGTCGATGTGGTGTTTAGCGTCACTTTCGAAAATATTCCAGTTTCATCGTGTAGGTCAGTTTTATTGTTGCAGGAAACCGGAGATAAACACCGATATTGCTCAAGTCACTAAAATGGTGGAGGAAACCGGAGAAAACCACCGACATGCGGCATGTCACTAAAATCGTTATCACACAATCACTGGCGTAGGTTGAGGTCATATATGACCGAGGCAAGTGGTATGGTGTGTGTAGCCCCAGGAAACCATTGACATTTTATGTTAGGAAACATATTTTTGGGTTTGAAAACGAGTAGCTATGGCCATTTTGAATCAAATTACAATGCAAATTTGATTCTTCAATACTACTGACCATGCCGGAATTAAAAAAAAGAAAAAGAAAAATGAAACAACTAATTTTTGTTGTTCATTTTTTTTTATAGCGACGCAACTGCCTCTGTTGCGTCAATGGAACCTACGCCAATGATAATGTTGTATCAAGCGACATTCGAACTCATGTTGTTAATGGTAATATATATATAAGATAGGTTGGTTGGTTGGTTTACGGTGCATAACGCCACTTTCAACAATATTTCAGTTATACCATGACGGTTAGTTTTATTGGTGGAGGAAACCGGAGTACCCGGAAAATCCCACCGACCTGTTGCAAGCTACTGACAAACTTTATCACATAAGGTTGCATCGAGTCCACCTCGACATGAACGGGGTTCGAACTCACAACGTTAGTGGTGATAGGCACTAATTACAAAGGTAGTTGAAAATTTAACTCCAACTACCATATGTTACTACCACGACGGTCCCTTTGTCTGTCGAAAAATAGGTGTATAATGTATGCCTACAGTAACGTTCAACAATTTGCAGAATTTTACATTGTATATCGCTTCAGTTAAATGGGAGACGTGACTGATTAGTATTGATCGATCGTATTTGTAGACGGTCTCTGATTTTGTTCCTTAATCAAGCGAGCAAATATTCTAGATATTTAACTACGATCAGATGGCACTTTCTCCTGGTATGCTGCTCTCTTCATTTCCCTTTCTCGGCTTGCCATGATAGAGTCAAAAATTAGATGACAGCGGTTTTAACGAGTCCTTAATCAATAATAAAAATGAGCATTTGAGAGTTTTGTTTTTATTGTAGATTTGCTATTAGATATTTACCTGCACAATGCAGAAGACTTCAGCAGTAAGTACTTCAATGTCGCATTATATTACGGATTTAGTTTGCTACACAGAATGTCATTGGTTCTTTAACCATGAATGGCAACATATGTTACGGATTTAGTTTGTTCCACACATTTTGATTGGTTCTTTTACCAAGAATGTCAGCATATATTACGGATTTAGTTTGCTACACGAATCTTCATTGGTTCTTCAATTATGAATGTCAGCATATATTCGGATTACATATTGGGTATATATTCAGTCTACCATAAAAATAATAACAACATGGCCGAAAAAAACAAAAATATTTACGCTTCACTGAATCAATAGAATAATACGGAGTAATAAATGTATTCTTGCCAGATTAAATGCTGTTTTTATCCTCAAAACCGCTATATGAACAAACAACAAATATTACAGCAGTTAATTCCGTAATAAACACCAGATTGATTCAGCAAACTCCTATGTTCCACGCTGTACCGCAACAAACTAGAGCATTACAATAAACAAGTAAAAGCTTTGTGCCCTAAAAAACTTTCGAAGTCACAGGGATAACACAAAATTTTGTTTACATGTTGTTAACTATTATCTTCGTGTGATGGGACGCTACATAATTGAAATTGTTTCACACACCCGTTGTTATGCAATGAAATAGAAATATGACGTGACCCATTTTTGACGTCATTGCTGAAAGAATGTCAGAGATACCGAAAGGGACATCTAGAAATACGCTAAAAGAAAATAAAAGGGACAAATATTTAAAAAGGTTTTACATATCAATTTGGAGTATGTAACTGGTAAAAAAGACACAAAAAGGAAAATAAAAACAAACAAACAAAGAGGAAAAAAAAAAAAAACAATAAACAAAAAACAAAAAAAAACAAAAAACAAAAAAATAACAAAAAAAAACCAAAAACAAAAAACAGTTGGCTTCTGCATTAAAACAAACGATGGTCAAATCTGTAATATATCTGTTATTCATTTTGAGCTTAACAGATGAAGCTCATTCGAGAAACGCTTCGTGAGCACTAAATGTGATATGTACGTTTTTATTTTATTGATGCCATATGTTATTCAACTATCAGACAGGGTATATAATGTGACATTCCTCAGACAATATATATCATAAGCCGGGAATGTCACATTTATATACCATGTCTGATCAAAATCAAAAGACTTGAGCTCCTAATAATTAAAGCTAAAGAAAGCTAAATGTCCTAAAGATGACAGCCAAAATCAACATTGGGTTACCTGAATTTGATGGCCTAAATTTCAGTAATGGAACTATACATTTCAGTAATAAATGTATCTTATAAGAAGAAAAGTCTAAAGATAACGAAGTGGTAGTCAAAAAAAGTAAATCTAAGAACGACAGACAGCATAATGACCAAAAACAAAAGGACAAGCAATGATCTACAAAACACTATACACAGAAATCTATAAATCGTGCCATGCACAACTACTGGGGAATGACACTGACAATATTATTTGAATTTTGTTGAACAAATTCAATGCAAATATATAATGTTTGGAATACAAACGAGTGATCAAATCTTTATTCTAATTCCAGGGTGTTTCCTATATGCTACATTATGCATGGGAGGATGCTAATCGTTTCCGCCATAAAAGAACAATCAGAAGAGTTCAAGAAGCAGTTCGTAGACGTGATGTCAATAGAGTACTCCAAATACTTAACAACTGTAAGAATAAACAGGTAGGAATATTAAGAATTAATTAAATTAACATATGATTGGTAGTCATGTTTGCTTTAGTCTACACAAGGACGAAATACGTTTGTTATCAAACAAATTATCGATGAGTTGCCATAGCAATGGTGTTGATGGATGAGTTGTCATGACAATGAAGCATTATTATATGTTTACTTCTATTTTTTTTATGCATTTATATATTTTCCAACATCCTTGTAAACACCAATAATTCAAACATTATATTATATATGTTCCGTTTGTTTATATACTACTATGGTCATATCCAGCGGCACATGTGTAAATTGTTCTCCTATTTGTACATGTATATTTGTACATTTGTGTATTTTGTTTGTAATTGTTCATGTGTACATTTGTGTTTTATTCGTGCAAGTGTATCCATTTCAATTTTAATTGTGTATGTACATATTTCGTCTTGTTATTACATGTGTGTTAGTCCTTTCTTGTACATTTGTAAGTGCTTGTTTTATTTGTACATATGATAATTTGATTTATCTACCTGAATTCCTCACAGCTTTTTAATGGGGTTCAAGTAGCTCAATCTTTAGTTTTCTGTGTCGTATTTTATGAACAATTGTTTGTCTTGATTCTTTTTCTTTTGGTTATTGAATTGTGTATCCTTCTTTGACCTACGTCTTCTGATTATTCCATTGGTACCTTGTCCTATTTGAGCATTTGTAGCCATTTTACTTTATGGATGGGTACATTTTAATTCTGTTTGTTCAGGTGATACGATCTGCCCTTTGCTCTGCTGTTACTTTAGACGACACATCAATGCTTCAGTCCATACTAGATCAAGTTAAACATTCAAGTAAGTAATTAAGATAATAAAATATTTTATTTGACGTTACTTTCAGTAATAGTGGTCTTTGTGCTTTTGTTTTCTATAAGGTTTAGGAACTGTTTGTATACAAAATAGTCACGATATAACTGAAAACTACTGAAAGTGACAACCCAACAACCATTAAATAAAAGTAGAAATATGGAACAACGTTTGTAACCATTTCCTTTTCTTTTTGTAATGAAGAGTGGGGATTGTGCTGCCGTGAACGTAAAAAAGAGTGGGGATTGTGCTGCCGTGAACGT